>VXBT01000340.1:86287-104221 GCA_013400235.1 Oriolus oriolus
TTCATCCTGCTTACAGTGCAGTGTTTGTCCGACACAGGGGAACGTCGGTGGAGTGTGAGGGAGCAGAGAAGGCCGGCTGACACGAAACACATCAGTCCGGTTAGACACTCCCGCCAAGCGGCTCTCCCTTGTCCCTTAGCTTGAGCAGACTGAAAACACGCGGCCGAGCGCATGAGCATAGGGGCACACAACATGTGAGATGCTGCGAGCGCGGCTGGACCACGCGGGGATGCAGTTCCCATCGGGAGGCCTCTGCTGCCACGGGCACCTGCCTGTTCTCCCTGAAAGGCATAAAATGGCAGGTGCACCCGAGTGCGTAGACAACCTTTTCACGTATGCCAAGAGGTGATTTGGCCTTTGTTTGCATGTCAGTAGGAAACTGGAGTCCACATTTAGTTTGCTCCCCTTGACATTTAAGTACGTAAATTACAGTTTAGAAGACTCCAGGAGGCAGAGGAAAAGCTGTTGGACAGAAAGGAAACAGTAGGTATTTTCAGCTCCCAGTAAGAGTACATACACTCAAAGGAAATAGGGTATATATTGCCTTCAGTATCTCTGCACACATTGTCCTACTGATTGCAGATTGTATTTGGGGAGCTGTGGTAGGAGCTGAGACAGCAAGTGGTAAGAAGTTGTTTACAAACCATGAGCAAGGAGGAAAGCCTTGGTCTCTGCTTTGAAAAATGAAAGGTGCTGATACTTGCCCCAACAGGTGTGAGGTTTTTTGGGTTACAGAATGATGGAGAATCAGTATCTGCAGCTATTAGTATAGGAGCTCTAGCATTATGTCTGCCTGTGAAAACATGTATTACAGCATATACATGTAGGCCTTGGCCTTCCATTTAGAATAGGTTTGACATAGGTTTGTTTTTCACACATTCTCGACACATTTTTCATTTTGCACATTAAAAGTAGAGTAGGAAAGAATTAGTAAAGCCTCACAAGCTTGACTGGTACTTTCAATGGTATTTTCCACTTCATTTTTGCATGCTTTGTCCTTCACACAAGAGATGCTTAAATCTAGGAGAGAAACAGATGTGCAAATCTGCACACCACTGTTTGCACAATGTCAATCAGGTGCACTAGGGAGATGTGTTTCAAAATGGGATCTGAGGGCTTTCCTTAGCAATTGCAGCTCTAGCAGAATGTTTATGCCTAGTGCACTCAAACACACCAGGTTCTGTTGATGTTGGTGTCTTTAGTGTGGAAGACGTTAACATCATGCCTATGTGAAAGAAGGCGGCAAGTACAGATGCACCAGGATGGATTGCTGAAGGCTGGGCAGTGACCAGCATAGGAAGGAATATGCTCGTAGCTTGATTGGTTGAGGGCTGACACACATAAACCTTCCCCATCTGGAGTGATACTTTTCTGTAGGATTTTATCCTAAAACAGTGAAGAGTGTGTGCACAGCTGCTAATGGCTCATGCACAGCTGCTGATAGACAAAAAACCTCTTAGTGTTTTATCCCCAGATGATGTCCGCCTCCTTCCCTCATCCAGTGTCTATCACCAAATGATAATTAAAAAGTAAGAAATTATTACTTTTTTGCAGCTTTCTGAAAGAATTAACTCACATCATATTTGTCAGAAACCCGCAAAGGCAAGGAATGAAAAGGCTAACTCACAGTGCTTTTCCACGCACTCAGACAGTGTACCACATCTCGGGCAGTGGAACTGATGATTTCCATGTCAGTCGTATAAATGTTGCAACCTTAGAATTTTTGCTGCCTCTTCACATCTTATTCCACAGGACTTTTGCATGCAGTCCTTGACCTGAATGGTCTCTCCCAGCATAACCTAAGAGAGCAACAAATAGTCATGTACAGGACGAAAATAGACTGGTAATGGAGTAAATCAGAACAGTGAAATGGAGACATTTACAGCTGCAGTAAGCAGATTCTGATGTACATTTCTTTAATTGGAGAAGCGATGAGCTCTGGATTAATGGTGATGGCCCTTCATTTATGGATGATGAAAATTGTGCACAGCAAGAACATTCAATTTCGTCTTTCATGAAACTTGCTTTCACATGCATTTAATGTCTCGTTTGCCAGTATTTATCCTTACTTAGCATGGACTGCAGACCTACCAAAATGACCAACCCTGCCTGCCTTCCCCTCTTTCTACAACAGAAGAATCTGGAAATGTTCTATTTCCCTTGGTGGCATTTTATAGATCTGACAGGGATCTGTTACATACAAATGCCATACAACTTAGGAGAAGTTCTTAATGAAAGAAAATAACCTGCATTACTTGTAACACATATCATTTTACACGTACATCTCAAACACAGCATATGTATAAATCACACAGGTACATATCTCTTGGTAGAATTGAGATTTTGATATTTTCTGCTTCCTGTGATCAAATATTAGATTTTTGTATTTTTTTTTCTATATAGAAGAAATGTATACTTATTTGTACATGTCTGAGTGCACTTTGTCCTAAGTATTTCTGTGGTCTAACTGACCTAACAACTCACCATCTTGCAGTTTTTAATAGCGGTCCTGAGATGGTTGGGATGAGAAAGCATTTTCATGATCTGTAGTTTTTTCTCTGGGAGAATGGATTCTTCTCCAGATCAGAATAAGTTAACGTTGTTTTCAGCCGGGAAATCGAACTCTCCTGGGGCCCAGCTTAGATGAGGGAATTTTGAGTCACATAAGAAGAAAGAATGAAGCATGGTGTGCGTGAATAGTCCTGAAGACTGCACCAGGGCTAAAAATGGTTGAAAGATTATGGACTCACTTTAGCTGAAGGTATAGCTTGTTCTCTGTCAAGTTTTATTTTGATTTTGTGGCTATGTTAGGAAAAACACACAGAAAAATGAAATTTATAAATGAAATTTACGAGAAATCAGTGCTAGCAGAAAAAAAAGGGGCAAAAAATTTATTTTGCATCTCTTTGCTATGTCCTAGATTAATTGATCACTACTAAAAATTTAGTAGGCTGTTTTACTTGTCTGAATTAAATTATTTTTATTACTTACTCCACTTCATCCAAGTACCATGACATGATTAGTTCCAGTGCTTTATGTGACCCTGTAATACTAATGTTACTAAGACTAATATAAAAAATATTCATTTTTTTCTCTTCTGCTAAACATACTAAATTTTTATACCTGTAGTAAATACATTCCTGCTTCTCTTTATTTTTTCATTTTGATGTAACTTGAACATAGGCAGAAGAGCTCAGCTGTAGAAATGAAAAAAACAGCAGCCTGTGTATTGAGACATATGTATTTGTTCAGTGAAGAAACTGGGGCACAGAGAAGTAACAAGACTTCTATGAGATGACCCAGTAAGATGCACCTGACTGCAGAACAAAGCTGTTGTCTCTCAAGTTAAAGTTTGGTGCCTTGTGAGATATTTTTAAGATTCTTTCTCAACAGAAGGTCACCATCAAGTCAAATGGCAAACCGGGGTTAGCAAGGAAGGAAAATAATATTTGTTTTTACAGTTATATAACAATGTCTGCCAGCTTAATTGAGGATTAATCCAGTTTCATAATATGTGCTCTTTTCAATGTTTGTTTCCTTGAAGTTTGCAATAAAATAATTTTGGTTTGATCCCACCCTACTTATGTTATTTTCCATGCATATTTACTCTCACATACTGGCAACAAATGTTTTCCAACAGATTTTGTATTAATATTAGCTAGTGTGTATGAAGCAGGAAGAATCTTACTTTTGCAACCATTAGCATCCTTTGAAGAAAACATATCACAAGGCAAGTGGAACCTCGGGCTTGCATGTTACATGGCAGCTGTCCATGTAGCTGTTTGATTTTCTTTTTTTTTTTTTAACTCTGTGGTACAGTTTGAATATCCCCAGTGAGCACTGATAAATATGTAAATATGATCTTGGTGATTTCTGTTCTGGCCTGGTGCTGAATGCTGGAAGTCCTACTGCAGCATCTCAATGCAGTTCTTCAGAACTGGTAAGGTGGGACAGGAAGCTAAAATTAAATCACAGAATATTTCTACTGGTTTTTACCGCTTCTCTGAAGTGTCTTATTTATGCAAATCGCTTTCTAAATTTAATAGAATATTTGTGTGCTTTGAGTGCCCATCTTTTTTGAAGAAGAATATTTTAATTCTAGTGTTTATTATCTGTTTAATAATCTGTCAGATCTTTATTCAATCCTTATGGAGATAACATCATCACAAAAGAAAAGTAAAAAGTGAAAAGCAAATTCTAATTTGATTTTTTATATTTTTGAGTTGTATGTATACAATTGTTTACTATTTTTTTTGCTAATTGTCTGCATTGTTGAGTACCTGAAGTGCTTTAGAAATTATTAAGAAATTGCTTTCTCTGACAAAGGTTCATCTGACCGACTAAGTGGCTTTGATAAGTCACTTCAAATTTTTGCTATGTTAAAAATGTTTTTTTTCTTTTAGTTTATATGCAAATGTCCCCCAAAAAATTTTATTTAAGATAATAGTCTTAAAAATAACTATCTTATAACTATATTGTTTTGAATAACTATGATTTGATACTACAAAGATGTAGACATTTCTGAATATTTTTTATATAAAACATGATACTTGTTTCATACAATGCCTAATCCTGTGAACATTTCTAAAATTAGTGCATACAGGTATGAAAGTTCACATGTTACTGTTCAGAGTGCTATATACTGTACTAGGCTCAAGTATTTTCAGGCTTGTATCCCTTCTCTGTAATATGAGAAAAATATACAGCTTCTATAAAAATGGAAATACCATTAATTGGTCTGAAGTGCAAATTGACATTAACAATAGCTTTTTTCTCCTGTTGCACACCATGTTCATACATAATTGCATAATCAATCCACAAAACCAAGTCCTTGTGATTTAAAAACCTCTCCCTTCTGGAAGTTCCAGAGCCAAATAAAGAAGTGCTTTTTAAAACTTGTATATTTCAATAATGTGTGAATATCAGTGTTAAACAGAATGACCTAATTGCCACCTTCCAGGACCTAAAGGGAGTCTACAAGAAAGATGGAAAGAGACTTTTCACAGGAGCTTGTAGTCACAGGATGGGGGGAAATGGCTTCAAACTGGAAGAAAGTAGGTTTAGATTAGATATTAGGAAGAAATTCTTTGCTTCGAGAGTGGTGAGGCACTGGACCAGAATATCCAGAGCAGCTGTGGATGTCCCATCCCTGAGAATTGCTCACGGCCAGGCTAGATGGTGCTCTGAGCAACCTGGCCCAGTGAAAGGTGTCCCTGCCTATGGCAGGGGGATTGGAACCAGCAGATCTTTAAGGTTCCTTTCAACCCAAACTATTCTATGATTCTGTGACAGATCCTACACTACCTTTTAAACTACTGTCTTTCCAAGGTCCTGATTTTTCAGAACTCAACCATCCTTTTCACCTTTTCATCCTAACTTTGCTCACGTTATCAGTACTGGTGGGATGCTTTTACACAGAGATGGAACGTGGCATCTTATTGACTTAGTTCATTAGTTAAAGTCTGAATAATTGTCATATTTAATCCTGCAAGCTACCCTCCTGTGTTGCTTGACTTAGTTTAAGTACTTAAGATCCCTCACTTCACAAAATCATATTTTATTGAATATAGATACTAGCAACAAGCAATATGCTTGAGTTGTCTCTTCCATTCAGTTCCTTATACAGAGCCATATCTTGCACGACTAAGATCTGTCTTTGATATAATATTCATTAAGTTGAATATACAGCTTTTGAAAAGTTTCTTGGGCTCTTTCTTCAAGATATAACCTAGAAAGCTGATGGTTGCTAGCTGCTTGCAAAGGAAAAAAAAAGGCCTGTTCCAGTTGTTTCTAAATAATAGGTAGATTTTCAAGTTATTGTCAAGGAATTTCACCTATTAAACCAGCAATGAGGAAGAAAAACCAAAACTGAAGACTTTTGAAACAATTCTTTTAATCTACACTGCTTTTTACAACTTTCCTGAATAGTTCTTTTAAATTTTAAATGTGGAAAAGTGTTTGTATTTTAATAAGTACTTTTGGAAGACCAGTATGAAGGTATAACTCCTTTCAATATTAATCTAAATGTTCAGTTTTACCGCTAAATAAAAAGAAGTCCAGGGGAATCCAGAGACTGTACAATCACTAATCCAGAGCTGTATTTCACTTGCTGTCTTTGAGGTACCAACAAGTGTTCTGACTGTTCAGAGGTGCTTTTCATTACTTCTAGCTAGCTGTGCTGGCAGTAGGCACATTTCAATAACTAGCATGTGTAATGAGAAGAACACACAGCAATATTCCCTGTTGACTGCACTGCCTCAGAGATGCTGTCTAGATGGTGACATTGAACACACAACTCCGGAAGGATTGTCCCAGTTTTTGCTGTCACATTTTCATTCCTCAGTTCATATGGGCAGCTTTCTTGCAGCTAAAGAAGTCTCTGCTGCAGAGGAGGGGAATAAGCTATCACAGCTGGCAGAGGCAAACAGTAGAACATGCACAGCTGAGCAAATGTAACATCCTGAATTGCCATAAATACTTGGAGGCAAGAGCTGCTACTGAAGACGAGACACTAGCTCTTTAAGTTTGAAAGCAGGTTCCAATACTCGGACTTCTTTTACTTGGAATGTAGATTAATTAGTGATTATAAAGAAGTTCTGCCTCTAAGATGATTTTTCCCCTTTCCAGTTGTGATAGGGATACGTGAGGAAATGGTAACTACCATAATGGAGACATTCCTTTTATAAGCTAAGTGTACTTTTATTAAAGAGAAATACGAAAAAATAACAAATCATTGGCAAAAAGAATGGAAAACAAAAAGGAGTTTTTCTCCCTAGGCACTGCTGGGTGTAAAATACACGTGACCTTAGATACACTTCCTTAAATTAGACAGTTGAATTGCTGATGGGAAGTGGACTACGGCAGGTGGTAAGAGATGGCTGTATGGCCAGTAGATGTAGTGGGGAGGGGACATGGATAGCCTTTGTGGTGCTCTGTAAATGAATTATCAGATGTCTGTTCCATGCCTATGGCAGCCTTACAACCTGTAAGGGACCTTGTGTGTCTGTGGCAAGTTAATGTCTTCTGGAAAAGTAAGACTGACTAGAAAAAACCCAACTTTCATTGACTGAAGTTATTCACTCCTGAGGGCTGTCACAGTGGAAGCATTAGGAACATGAAACATGAGGAGGCTTTAGCCACTAACATCCAAGCCATCTCAGAGGACTTTGAACTTCAGTGTTGGCAGTAATTATCAATGTTCTTGAAACTAAAGTATTGCTGAACTAGCAGTGGCAGCTGTGGAGAATTAAGGGATTGCAAACATTCCCTCCAAGTGGTATCAGGAGAAGATATGAAGACTCCGTTATTTTTAAAATAAAAGTAAGAGGAAAAAAATGCATAAAAGCTTTGACTTTTTTGAAAGTATACGCATAGAAGGTATCCTCAGCAGTTAAGCAGTTAAGGCAGGTAAGCATAACTAAAACTTCAGTTAACAAAGGCACTTTCAATATTTATTTCCTATAGACTTTTAATATATTTATTCTTTTATCTAAGAATTAATTTTTTTAAATGACTGTGTTCTTCCATGTGACTTTCAGTTTAGTTACAATTACTGCTAAAGACTAATTTGCATAGGAGTTGGATAAACACAAACACTTACAGATGGAATTGCCATGCAACCATTCATCTTTGTACCTACGCATTCACAGAGACAGGAGAAGGTGTTTGACACATAGAACAGTGGAAATTATTGTACATTTCTAAGTGTTGTTCATTTGTGTGACTGATGGAAGAACTGGACTCAAAAGGTTAACTGGAAAAAAACCCCACAGTATATGGTCAGTTTTTCTAAGGCATTTAATTTTAGAAAAACTCAGAGGACATAATTTTTCTTTTTTTTTAGTTGTAGGGAAATGAGAGGGCAGGTCTTCAACACCAATCAATCTCTATTTGAAAATAAGATGATACAAGAGAAATAAAATAAGAAAGAACCCATATTTGTCTTCAAAACTTACCTGAAAAATTCTGAATCTTACTTAGGAACTAAAAATCAGATGAATTTAGGCATCAGTTATACAAGAAGTTATAAAAAGGATGAAAAATTGTAAATGTCTTCAGAGAAATAGGAATAGCAGTCTGGGCAAGATGCAATCTTTCAAAGTGGTTGTAACAACTACTTGATATAAAAGGACCATAAATTGAAGGCAAAGGTTATCCTCAAATACTTTCAAAGCTTTTGTGAAAATACATGTCATGTGGACCAATCACAGACAATCAGAAGAAACAGGTATCTGACACTTTATTGATGGAGTTCTCCTATCTCACTTGTTTGTAATGGCATTCAAAAGCACAACAGCCTGCTCTGACAGTAATGCTCAACAGGTGGCAGATGATGTTGATATTAGATGTGAGAAAGTTATCTCAATTCCTTTTGTAAGAAAGATTGGAATTTCAGAGTATAATATGGCAAGATGGAAAGTCAAATCTGATAAGAAGACTGTAATACAACTGGAAACAGGTTGTGGTAGCAATAGAATAGAGATCAGGAAAGTTCAGTATCTAAAACTTGCTTTTCTGAAACACTTGAATAACGTTTTTTATATACTAGATGGCAAGTTGCAAAGGGCACGAATGATTTGTGATGACCTGTAATTTCCTAAACTTGAGAAGATTTTGTCTCACCTTTTCTCTTGTCTTTGAGAAATACAGCCTCTCTGAGCAGAGACTACAATAGATTCTTCTGCTGCTGTTCTTATTTTGTGTCCATAAAAGAAAGAGACTTTTACTCTAGTGTAATTACAAAACTGATGAAGTAAAATATTTCTAATCAAATGATAATCCAACCACTTTTGCCATCTTGCAGGTGATCTTTTAGTAAATTCTCTGAATGTCACTTGAGTGAGGAATGGCTTACCAGTTAACATTCTGGAAGGTAGTGTTTTCATACGTTTTATTCTTGAGTTCTGCATTTCCAGCCTGGATGGATTTGTAATCTATCTTCATCCATATTGTCTATTCACTAACCATTCTTTTAGTTCTCTACTGCTAATACTGCTGTATTGGAGCACTTTCTATTTAACATGAATATGAGCGTCCCCAAAGTGCTATTCCTATCTAAAAAGTTCTCCATCTAAAAATTATTAGATGTTTGAGATGGATCCCTTCTATGCATTGTAACACTGAAGTGAAAATCCTGCTGTAATTTAGATTTTATGTTCAGAATTTGATTCTTCTAAGTGTGATAAGCTTAATAGAATTTTTTAAAGTCTTGTATCACAGAGATACTTATCCATGCTTGCATGAGAGAGAGGCTTCCTAGAGTATCATGCAGATTGAAAGAACTATGGCTTCTGAAAATCACAATAAGAAGTTTATAATGCTTTAAAATATGCTATTCCATGATTTGTAATCTTTGTATGTCGTGCATTGTGAGATGTGTTTAGTGTAGACATGAGTTGCACATATGTATATGTTTCAAAAATTGCCTATGATCAAAGTACACATGAGATAATATCTTAAAACCATACATATTTACCAGGAGTTTATCAGTGAGGATCTGTTAGGGAATGATGGACTTACGTTCTCTGGAGCTTTTCTCTCTATTTTGAAAACTGTGGTACACATGCTACGAAGAAGAACCACAGGAGGATGGGAGGCATTAGTCTCTCCCTAATTTTGAAATTAATGATTAACAAAGCCAGTTGTTTTGTAGTCATGCATATTCTTTACTACTATTTCCAGTCACACACCTTTTCCTTTCTTTGTCTCTCAGTTATGTTCATCTGTAGCTCGAAAAGGGCTAGTCCATCATCAGATCTCTTCAGCTAACAGAGGAGAGGGAACTCTCAAGTAGACTTAGAATCATAGAATCATTTAGGCTGGAAAAGGCCTTTGAGATCATCGACTCCAGCTGTGAACCTTACATTGGCAAGTCCCACTAGGCCATGTTCCCGAGTGCTACTTCTACACATCTGTTAAATACCTCCAGAGATGGTGACTCTGCCACTTCCCTAAGCAGCCTGTCTCAGTGCATGATAACACTTTCTGTGTAGAAATATTTCCTAATGTCCAACCTAAGCCTCCCCATGGCACAACTTTAGGCTATGTCTTCTCGTCCTGTCACTGGTTGCGTGGGAGAAGAGACCAAACCCCAACTGGCCACACCCTCCTTTCAGGCAGTTGCAGAGGTCACCCCTGAGCCTCCTTTTCTCCAGGCTAAACACCCCCAGCTCCCTCAACTGCTCCTCACAGCACTTGTGCTCCAGACCCTTCCCCAGCTCCGTTCCCTTCTCTGGACTCCCTCCAGCCCCTCAGTGTCTTTCCTGCATTGAGGGGCCCAGAACTGGACACAGCACTCGAGGTGTGGCCTCACCAGTGCCCAGCACAGGGGAACAGTCCCTGCCCTGGTCCTGCTGGCCACACCATTGCTGGTCCAGGCCAGGATGCCCATTGGCCTTCTTGGCCACCTGGGCACACCCTGGCTCATGTTCAGCTGCTGTCACCAGCACCCCCAGCTCCTTTCCAGCCCCTCTGTCCCAACCTGTGGCTCTGCCTGGGGCTGTTGTGACCCAAGGGCAGGACCCAGCACTTGGTTTTGTTGAACTTCACACCACTGGCCTCAGCCCATGGATCCAGCCTGTCCAGATCCCTCTGCAGAGCCTTCCTGCCCTCCAGCAGATCAACACTCCTGCCCAGCTTGGTGTCATCTTTAGAACTGGTGCTGGGCAGAGAGGACAGACATTTTGCTAATGGATTTAATAAATATTTCCTGGCTGCAGAACTAGTGGGTTCCATTCCTGACTCTGGACTCTTTAACTAAAAGATTTTGCATGTGTATTTGGAAGAAAGACCAGGGCTTCTATTTTGCCAAAGAGCACTTCAAGCAAGTGTGATTTTTTTTCTTCAAATCTTGGATATTCTGGGAATTATAAAGCAAAAATTATCACAACTGGATATAAGATAAATATGCTTTGTTTTGTCTAACCCTTAAAAAAAAAAATCTGTGCTGTTTTGTCCATCTGTTAAAATTCAGCCTAAGGCAGATTCCTGGCACAGGCAAAGTATAAAATTTGAAATCTGTGGGTTTGTGCAGCTGGCAAAATTTCTTCCCCCTGTTTTCAGCAATTCAAATGGATTTCACTGTTAGATGATCTTATTAAAAGAAAGAGGTGTTAGTCCCATTTACAACATGATTATGTTATCACTATTGCTGTTTGATAAAAGGCCAGCAGCATGTTTTCTGCTGAGAGAAAAAGTAAGAAAGAACACGAAAACAGTGCTGAGTTGGACCTTCACTTTTATTTGCTCAGCCACCTGCTGCTTCAGATCTATATAAGAAATATGCCTGCCCTGCAGCCAGCAGAGAAGTACAGAGATAGTCAAGCTATCCACACAGTTGGGCTTGTTTATATCAAGCAGTCTGGTAGCAGCAGCATGGAGCCCTATGTGATTGAAGGTATTCGGGTGAGAAATGAGAGTTGATTAGCTTATGCACTGATGCTTTTAGACCACTTCCAATGCTTCTGCTATCTCTTTTGGATGTGGTTTGTGCATTCCTGTACTGAACTACAGGCACATTTTGAAAGGAGATGCTATTATACCTGACAAATTAAATTTACAATTTACTAAATTTTCCAGATGTGTTTATTTAAAATATTTTACATTTCTTGCTTTCTGTGTTCAAGCGTTCAAGGACTAAAATCTTTACAGTATTTGTGTTTCACATGCCATAAATATCTGAGTGGCTCAAGCAGAAAAGATAATACTTATTTACAGTGATCATGCTTTTTTCCCCCCATGTTTCTCAGTTTCTAAGTCACTGAAGAATTTACCCTTATACTAATCAAGTCTACTTTGTGGAGATACTTTTTCCTTAACAGACAGATTGTCTTTTGCTCAGCACTGCAGCCCACTCCAAGCAGATGACTAAAGAACCATGGGGAGCATATGCTCGGCTATGACAGTGAATGCTACACAAGCATTTTTTCTACTGTTGTGAAATGTGGCTGTTAACATCTCTCCATTTTTCTCTGTACACTCAAAGACTTATTCAGTTGCTAATGCTGTTTGAGTCATGGAATATCTTTGCCTACCATGTGGAAACAGGAGGAAAAACATGGAACATATGCTTTTATAAGAAGGCTCTAAGACAATGTACAAATAGCAGTGGTGGAATTCTAGCAATACCCATAGGACTATGGAAAAAAATCTGTCACAGGGGAAAAAAAAGGCATTATCATTTTCTTCTGACTTTTAGAGTTCAAATTATATATACACAGTTTGAAATTTAGTTTATGGGAACTCAAGTCTAAATAAAACATATTAGAAATTCTACTGTTAATTACTGAAGGATTTTATATAATTATGTCTTTAAAATAATCTGTCTTTAAAAATGTAGGTCCATTCACTTTGCATAGAGACTTGGATATTTGTGCTTACAGGGAGTCATGTATGCTGCTTTTACTTTGCAATGTGATGGTGATTTAACACTACATATGTAGAAATGCTGAGTGATCAGCTAGTATCTCAGAAAACAGTAGAAACTAATCATTTTAAGTTTTGAATATGGATAAACAGACAGTTGATGATCCCTAAGGATGCATATATAGAAGCCATGCAGACTATGTAGTGTAAGCTCTGAGAGATGACATTGTTCTGTATTACTCACAGGATCCAGTGATCCCTGGAAACAGACATGCTTGACTGTACAAGTTAGAGCAGGTCTGGATGTCATCTAAGGACAGAAAATAACCTGGAAACACTTTTAACCATCTTTAAGAATTCTGCTGTGATAAAATTCATTTATTTCTGCTTTTTAAGTGAGATCCCACTAGTTCAGTTCCATAGGACAGACTAGATCGAAAGTCTCTATAGGTCTGGTAATCTTTCCTGAGAAAATCTGTGTGGTTCCCTGACCCCGAGTGTCTAACAGGACAAAGACATCAGAAGTAAATCACCTTTGTGGGTTGCAGTGGGCATCAAGGCAGCTGCTTGAGCGCTGACCTGTTTGGTAGTGCTTTTTGTACTGTAAATGTTCTTCAGCTTTTATCATATGATGCCTTGATCCATGGTCGTTGAGATAAAAAGTGATTTTTTTTTTGTGTGAAACTCTGAAAGAGAGTGCAGTCATGCAGGTCACCTCACTTTCAGTCATAAATCATACAAAGCGTTCTGTGACAAAAATAAAAAAATCTCATTCTGCTCAAGATTATTTACCCTGCTTATACAAGGTAATCAATTCCAACCTCAGAGGGAGGTCACTGCCTGTGGTCATACTTTTAAAGATATTATACTGGCGTCTAGCAGGAGCATGTAACACTGCAGAGCTTGCAGGATTATTTCTGTAACATTTAGAATAAGTAATAGAGCCCATTTTAACCATGTTATTTTAAAATGAATTTTTGCAACCTAATAAATGATTAAAGCCTGATCTATCTGCACTGGTAGGCACTTTCCTGCAACTTTTAGGTGACTATCACATACTTAATTTTGCCTACCTGCAGTAATTTACTCCGTGATTCAGCAAAATAATTAAGCTTATGTAGTTGTGTAGATTTCACTGAGACCATGCACATTCTCAGGATTTGATATACACCTCACTGACCCAGGGAACTGAGATCCAAATATTTGTCTTACAGGGTTGTATCCATCCAGATTTATCTTGGATTTGAGTTAGTCTTCTGAGTAAAGACACTTTGGCATAGCTTTCCCCACAGGATCAGTCTTAGAAAGATTATATGAAAAAGTTGCAATTTAAGAATTTCTATTCAACAAAAAAAAGAAAATCAAACCAAAGCATTTTTCAACAACTCCTTCAGAAAATTACAATCACATCACAACATGGGGAAATCTAAGCAGGATATTCAATGCCAGTGAGTTCTTTTCCGGAAGATTCATCTGGTCATTCCTGTTCCCCGAATTATTTTTTTGTTAAACCTCAGAGGTGTGATGATGGGCAGAAAAATATTCTACTTTCCATAGAACTACTTTCCAGTACATAAGAGCTAGTTTTCTGAGTTTAGTCTGAGTGTTATTTCAGATAAATACACGGTGCTTTGCCTGTTCATCGTAGTAACCCACCTCTGCATATCTGACACCTATTGTGTAGACTTCTCTTCAGTCTTCTGCTTTCCAAAATTCCTTCCAAAAATCCCTTACAAAATTTCATTCAAATGAAGTGCTAAATTGTAGTTTTAATATAAATTGATATTCCAGCCACTCTTAAGAGCACTGATAGAAATGCTTGAAAATGAGGATTGTGCATTCCTTTGCAGAATGGGACTATCTATGTAGTTTACATATCTTGTCTCATGTAACCTTATCAAAGGCAGCTAATAATCTGCCAAAGTTGTTGATAGCAATCAATTGATGAATTCAGAGCTGAGATTTTAAATTTTCACTTTTCTCAGCTAATGTGGCACACCTCACTGCATATGATTATGTACTAAACAATACAATTTTAAGGTAGGCTAAATGTATCAACAATGTATCAATGTAGACAGTTTTTCTTTCACTGCTTGTAATATGAAATATGCAATATTTTTTCTAAAATGTCAATATATGTTGGGAATTATTATACTGAAATCAATAGAATTAATGGTCTTATACATGTAGCAGCAGAATCTAATTCTGACATAAATATTCAATTTTTTTTCTCTGAGGTATGTGTCTTAGTTAAATTTTAAAAAGCAGAGAGTCGAAGTCAAATGGCTAGTAAATTCTATATGCTAAATTCTATAAATAAACTCTGAGGATGAAAATATTTGAGCTAGTAATCTTCCATGCAAACTGAATTCAATCTAGGCAGAATAACACTCTCAAAAACTATGCAGAGAAATACTGAGTCTTTAAGTTTCAGTCTTTACTAATAAGATTGAGTGGAAGTTTTTTGTGTCTTGGTTTTACAGGAAATAATTTAAGTGCCACTGAATTTTTTGAGTTACGGATAATGATAACATCTGCATGATTCAGTTCTAGTAGCATTAATAGTTCTTCCTTTTAAGATTGTCACCTGTTATGAAAAAAAGCCCCACAACTTTCACTCTTACTTGAGTACAACTATGCCAAAATATAAGGAAAAATCCCCTAAAATCTTTCTTCTGTCTTATGCAATAAATCTCAAATCACAGTTCAGTGAGTGCCTTGTCCTCACATCAGTGATAGCAGAAAATGAATGATTATTGTAGGAACAGTAAAGGGCTCATTTTATAGAGTTCGTATCCTTATATATGTTCGCAGCTGTTTGTGTGTTCTTCAGTGTAATGAAACTGGATGTAGCTGAGGGCTTGAGAATGAACTCCTGAAGGGACTGACCGGGGCTGTGTGGCTGAGGTCTCTCACAGCCTGAATAAATCATTTAGCTCTTCCCAGGCCTCTCTGGCAAAGTATTTCCTGGAGGATAAATGGAAGCTGATGTGCCAGTTGGCATTGAGTTTCTGAAATGAATAAAACACTACCTGGTGTTCTTTAACATCTTCTAGTCTGTTTTATCAACTGCCAGCAAATGTTTCAAATTAGCATGTCACATTCTATAGACAGCTGAGAGACAAATTCTCTCAAACACAGTGTATTAGGCTAAATAATGTAACATCTTGTTTGAAAAATCAATAGATCAAAGTAAGTGGGTTTGGTGTCTCACAGATCCAAGCAAAAAGTACATTATAAATCAAATTAAGCACTAAAACTCTGTGAGAAAAGTCCACCACATAACAGTAATTTCTCATTTGTTTGCTTTGTCTTCCCTTGCCAGTATTTCCTATTTGAAGATTACACCAACAAGAAATAATGCTGATGGTTGTTTTCGAAAGCTTTTTGTCATGACTACTTTCTAAAGCTAAGCAAATTGTAAAATTCACAGGAAGAGAACAGCAGCACCTTTCTAAAATCTAAATATAAAAAAAGATAGTTTATAGACATACTATTTTTCAGTGAAGTGTGCACTCTTCTTTTGGCAAGAGGTTTTCAAGATTGATTGCATAATTACCGAAAATATTTTTGAAACATATGAAAATTGCAGTGTCGTCTGCATTCCACCAGAAATGCCTCTTGAGAAGGGATTGAGTTCACCATCACAGATGTTCACCAACAGAAGTAAGATTTAGTTTTTCTCAAATTAAAGTCTCTTCCTTTCCTCAGAACTACCTCACTGAGGGCAGCTCCATCCTGTGATGAGATCTTCAATGAGGAAGTGATTTCTGTGCAGATCTTGGACTACTGTCAAGAAAGCTTTTTGGATTTCCTAGGTATGGAATTAATTGAGTTGTAAAAATCCACAGGCAAGCTAGTAATAAAACAATTGAGAATATGGAGATTAAATTAATTAAAAGAAAGGCTTGAGCTTCTACTCTTCAGTTTCTTCCCTTCAATGGAAAATTAGCCAGGTCTTCTTGGAAGTATAATACTAGATGGTCAGTGGATGAAATAAGGGCCTAGTTCTGTGAATAATAATGGGTCACAGATATCTTTTTCTCCCTTAGGAATGACAGCTTCCTCCTTTCCAGCTTAATAAATCTTATATAACTTTTTTGGAAAATAGGAGCTGCTATCTTCCATTGCAGGCTGGGAGTAGATCTGATGGGGTTAAACACCTCATCAGGCTGGGAAAATATTTTGACTCAGATCTCATTTTATCATAAAAAGTGGACATAAATTCATCCCTAGAAACAAAATTGGTTGATGAAAGATGGAAAGTGATTGTTTTCCGAGAATGAATACACTTCGTTGAAGCTCTAGATTTGAGTAGAATTTAAGAAGAGCTTTTAAAATCTATTTGACAAATCTGGATTTTTAAAATCTGGCTGGCCTCTGCAGCCAACCAGGCATGGAGGGGGCATTGCTGGAAGCAGCACGGGAGATTTAAACAGCTCTAGGGAGTGCAGGGAACAGGATCTGGCAAACAGGACTTGGTATGTCAGAAGAATGTGACATGGCATTTGCATGGCAGCTCACACAGGCAGGCGGAGCAGGAAAGGCACAGCCACCCTCCCAGCTCCTGAGCGGGGCGTTTGTTTTTTTCCCAACTTGCCCAACTTTCACACAGGTGAAAGTCGTTCTAGCAGGAGCATGGCAACCCAGACAAAGCTCCCCAAGAAGGACGCAGCTATCCGGTCTCTGGCTGTAGGGAGTGCCTGAGCCTAGTGTTAGTAGCGGAGGACAGAGGAAAAGACACCTGTGGGCAGTGTGAACAGGTTGATGATCTGCTCTGTCTGGTGGCAGAGCTTAAAGAGGTGGTGGACAGGCTGAGGAGTATCAGGCAGTGCAAAAGCAAAGTGGACAGCTGGAGTCACACTCTTCCATCCGTGACAGAAGCTCATTGGATGGAAGCTCAGCAGGACTTGGAGGAGCCCCCACCCCTCTTGCCATCAGTCAGAAGGAGGACACCTGGGAGATGGCAGAGAATGGAAGTGGGTCCTTGCTCAGGAAGGTAGAAGAATCCCCTCCCAGCCTCGCTCTCCTTCCCAGGTGTCTTTACAGAGCAGGTGTGAAGCCCTGTGTCTTGAGGGTTGAGCAGATGACAGTGAAGAAGGTGTATCTGTAGAGTGTACCAGATCAACACAGTCAACCATACGGATCACAATTTCAAGCATTAAGATAGAAACAAGGGTAGTTATAATGGGTGACTTTCTTCTGAGGGGAAAAAAGGGGCCCTGTATGCCAATCAGACCCATCCCACAGGGACTTCTGCTGCCTCCCTGGGGCCTGGGTTAGAGATGTTACCAGGAGACTCCCTGGACTAATTCAGCCCACTGATTCCTACTCAATGCTGGTTGTCCAGGTCAGCACTGATGAGGTTATCATCAGGGTAATCAAAAAGGGCTTCAAGGCACTGGGTCACCTGGTTGAAGGGACAGGAGCACAGGTGGTATTCTCCTCGATTCCTTCAATAGCAGGGAGGTGATGAGGTGCAGCCCCCTGTGGTGGCACCTGCCTGTCACTCTGTCCCCGCCTCCGAGGCTGGAGACTCCTCCTGTGAGGAGGATCCTGAGGCGGAGACAG
>VXBT01000352.1:0-25059 GCA_013400235.1 Oriolus oriolus
AAAATAAAATAAAATAAAATTATGTAAGGTGAAATAAAGCAGAATTTTCCCAACTGCAATGGAGCAGACTCACAGCCAGGTGATTCTGAGTGCCCCACTTCCAATTACCATCTTAACTGGGTATTAGAAATCTATCTGCAATCAGAGAGAAAAGGCTTGTAGCAACCAGTTAGGAGCTGCAGATGAGACAATCACGTTGGGTGACCCTGGCAGAACATGGAACTGGAACTAAGAAACCTATTTGAGCAATACCAGAAGAGTTTTTATTTCCAGATCAATAGAGCAATACAAAATGAAGCAGCAGATGAGAAAGTGATACATGCTTTCACATCCGCATAGTTCACCACTAATGTACAATTCATACAAATGCTTTCATGTGGGTGGATTCAACATTGCACTGTGAAGAAGCAATGCATCGTGGGTTAACTTACAGAGTATCTGTCAGTAAACAGGGAAATCTTGTACTTGATTTCACATCTTGTACTGATGTTACATATGGAATAAAAATCTGATTTGGCAGCATCCTATTTCTAATTGTGATTTGGCTAGTCTGGACCAAATTTACAGCATGTAGGGTACAAACAGTGGCTTAAGTAGGTTGGATGTACACCTTTACACTTAATTTTCTACTTTGTTTTACAAAGCTGAAGAGCATTTTATCTTTGGCTCTTCTCTCATACGATTTGTTGAGTGTCTTTTATTTTTTTTAACCAACATAATGCAAAAGAACTTAATAGTGGAAATCCACTGCTTACCCAGGTTAGAATCTTATTTATGCTAAAAACTTAAATAGAACCTTATTGGAAAAAAAAGCCCCAAAACCAACAAAACCAACTTTAAAAATGCAACTGTGAAACTTGTTTCTCCTGGAAGCATTATGGAAACATGGTACTTCACCAGGGAAAGCACAGTTGTGGTTTGTGATGCTAGACTAAATAATCTTAGATACTAAATAAATACACAATACAAATTCATTTTACTTAATCTTATGGATAAGCCACCCATCTTTAAAGGAATGTTTATTTTGTAGAGCAACATATCTTAAGGGAGCTAGGTATGGTTGAAATTATATAAGCATATTTCTGTAAGTTCTCATTGGATTTTACACTGGATTGCAAATCCAGCTGCAGCTAAAACTTGCAACCACGTGAATTCCTGGGTAATAACAAAAGTCATCAGAACTTAGCCCTTCTTATTGGGTTGTTTTACTCACCATTAGTAAATATACCATTGTTGTGGCACTTGAGTTCCCCTCAAAGCAAATTCAAGCCAGTGGAACAATAATACAAAATAAGAGTGGCACCACAGGAAAAAATGAGTCAGGCAAATTGGATAACGAAATCACTTGATAATAAAAGAAAGCACTGTGTATAAATTGAGGGGGCTGTAACAGAACTATTTCTGTTACCGATCTTTCTAATAAATTTGGAAAACTGAGGATTATACAGAATTACTAACTTGGTGGAAATCTGGGTTTTGGGCTTCATTTTCTCGTTGCCAAAAACAAGAGCTGGGAGACTGATACTTTTTTACTCCCAAAGAAAACTACCACAGTCTTTTTAAATACTCAATGCCATCTTTTTGCTGCATGATCAATACTTCACAGCACTTTGTCTTCTCGAAGTGCAAAGCTAGTGCTATGAATTCAATATAATGTTAGACTAAAGTTTAGCTGGCTAAGGATTATATTCATTTAAGAGAATGCTATCAAGTCAGAAATTACATTAAAGTAAATCTTCTTGTTTGTATTATTGATTAGAACTATGTGTGTTCTCTTCTAAGACTTCTATGCCCACCTACATGGGTCTTGTCTCTTTTAAGAAGGGCGAAGACCAATCCTATACCATGTGATTTCTTTTACACCTTCCCTGCCTGAACCATCATAGAGTTTGCGTACACTTCCTACCAACACTGCGATACAAACAAAGACTAGTGCCTTAATTATCTGCACCTCAGTTTACTCTTTGTATTGAATATATGTGAAAAGATTGTCTGTCACACCATCCTTTTTCCCCCCTGTCTTTTAATATGGATGCATATCTCTACACTAAAGGATTTTCCTATTTGCTCCCACTGAGCCTGCAATAAATACAGCAAATATTAGTGGTAAATAGTACTGGTTTACTGTCTTAGGTATAGGTTTCCTGAGATGGCGCCTCACATGTCAGGAAGAAAAGGCAGCAGTGGCACATTTCCCCTTAGGACAAGACATAAAATCTGCCTGGATCATGGCCAAACAGCCTTGGCACACACACCACAGGTATATATTCTCAGTGCATCAGGCTGCCTGGGCTCAAGAGAAGTCTAAACAAAAGGAAGACTTTATTTCTAGGCCCTGCAAAGAAGCTAACAGGCAGTATACTAAGCCAGAGCCAGAGAGCACAGATACAATGGTGCATTTGAGAAAACATGTATTCTCCAGGGAGAAGATGAATGTGAGTGACAGAGGCTCTGGAAAGAAAACAGTTTTGTTCAGATCCCCATACATGCTGGGCTGTCTTAAGGGTATATATTGGATTTGTCCCTTTTGTGTATCTGAAGAGGGCCACCCCTGCAGTTAGATGAGACAAAAATGTGTATGGGTTGTTTGCTAAAAAAATAATTTCTCAGCATCATTTTACTCAGTTTGCTAATAATTTTTATCTTGCTTTCAGAAGGCATTTTTCTCATTCCTATCATGATTACCGTGACAATGAGAAGTTGACCCAGGAAATACAGAACCATTTGGTTGCAGTCAAAGGGAGTCAAAAGTATCTACTTTCTACATCAGAAAAAAGGCTATCTTTGTGGTTCTTTAGGAATTTCTTGGCCTGCTATATTTTTCATTCCAGCTCTCAAGATCAGAATTTTATGTCCCTTTTTCCTTATAGCGCTCTGTACAAGATCCTCAGTGCCATTTCACCTGTGTGTTTAAATCCCCACCTAAAATATTTTCTCTGGTAACAGTTTTAATAATATTGAAAGGATCACCCATTTAGCTCTGTGTTCCCACTCTTGCAGATAGTGCAGAAGACCCTTACATGCAGTTTGCAGCTGTGTACTAGCACTGTAATGCTTCTGGAAGATCCTTCAACATTCGGTACACACACAGAGAGAGAGAGGGTCTGATTCATATTCTCAGTCCTTTAGGTTGGTGGTTTTTTGGACAAACAGAGAAGTGGATGTCTACAACCATTTCAGGTTCCCAAAGAGACATGTAAATGAAGCCTGTTGGACAAGTTCTCATTTCTCATCAGATAGATCCAGAAAAAAACAACTGAGAAAGGGAGAGATCAGGACACAATTTTATTATCCTAGAATTCCTTACAAGAGGAACTGTGATACCACAGTCTTCTTCAAATTGTCTTCTGAAGCATGTGAAATGGCAATGAGCAGTGACTGATATTACACTTGCATTATTTACAACCCTTTAAAAGGCAGATTTAAATTATTCTTTTAGTTACTATGGTAATCTAGGAGACCTTTGCAGCCTCCAGCTTTTTGAGTAAGGAATGAACTGTTGCTTCAAAACACTTTCAATATTGCTACAGAAGATTATTTATGGTGCTTATTTTTTTTAATCTTTCCCGTTTATATTTGGTTGGTTGGTAACACATTAGATTGCTGTCATCTGGAGTGGTGACTTCAACATAATAATTCTGCCACCAGACCTGTAGACAGCATGGGTTAAAGACTTTTATCCTCATGTATTAGGACATAAACCTAGAATTGTCTCGTGTCAGGTCCTAATTAATAAGATATGAGGCAAAAATTTGGAATTTATTTTATTGTAATGTTACATAGACTTTTTCTCCCTTTTTTCCTATTTTATTTTAAGTCTTCATTGGAGGATTCACATAGGAGGTAAGACCTAAGTTACTCTTACAGATACACTTGTTATGTTGAAACTTATGAAAAATGTTTATAACTACTACCTTTGAACTTCACTGGATAGTACTAAAAATTGGTAAACTGCTTTAAAATATTACTCTATTAGTCAATTTTCATGCAACCTATATGCAGATAAATAATTTATTTGTTTTTAAAAAGGAATGGCATAGCTATGAAAGGTGAGAGATTGGGAGAGCCGTGAGATCTTAACTCAGAGAGAAGGTGCGATGCCGAGTATTTCGGTACTGCAGGTTTGTGTATGTTGTCTCACCATTCCGCCCTCACCTCAAAAGAAAGCATCAGCAGGGTAAGAAGGAATTTCCTGTCTCTATGCTCCTCCACCTGCTTACTGTCTAGATACCAGAGTTATTTGTTAGGTCTGGTGGAAGTGGGTTGGAGTTTTGTGATACACGCATCAGTCTTCAGGGGAATCAGCCTGACATCACCTATATCAGGGAATGGTCATCCTGGTGATAACAGCTTTCAGACATAACTGACTTGGATTTAATTTGAATCACAGATAAAAGGATTAGCTTGAAACTTGTTTTCTAGTTGGTTCTTTCTTGTTTCAATGTCAGTGGATATAATTTGCATTCCTTTCATACTAGGCATAATTCTCAGTGTTGATTAGAAATTATGGTTTCAATTACAACATATATTTTAAATTTTCTGCTGTTGCATTTTTCCCAGTTTGTAAAGGTAGAGGCTGATGCCATGATAATTTTTTGCTTTTTCTTTTATACCCCTTTTTATACACTCTTTCATATAGCTTTTATGTATTCTTAGTGCTTTTAGCCTACATACTTATAATTCCTTAAGTTTGATAACTTCCCTTAGACCCAGTAGCCCGTGAAGCCAAGAGACCAAACGTTCTGGAAACCCCAGACACCAAGGTCCTCTCCAGAACACATTCTGTAAACAAAGATAGGCCCATCCAGGGGGAGGGTTCCTCGGATGGGGGGGGGTCTCGCACGAGTGCCTCATTGGGGCATCTTTGATAGATATGCTAATTTGCAAGGCATATAATTATATACACATTATATAGTGTGTGGCCATTTTTTCAATGGGCATTTTGGGGTGCATTTCGATGTGCATTTCGGTGCACCTAAGGATCCTTAAATGAATACCGAGGTAAAACCCTTTTTCCCTCTTAACCGTGTTCAGGTGTCTAATTTTAAGACCAAGAAAAGGCGTCAGGCTGCTAAGCATTCATGAAGTTTGAGTAGGTTTTGCATTCAAATCACTTTCTTTGTCCAAACTCCTCTATAAACCACATGGAAAAATTCAAAAAAATGTAACATAACTTACAAGTTTTTGTAAACAAACATGTTACAGTGGTAGCCACAATTTCAGGACTTCTGATAGCTTGAGTTGCTTCCTTGGAATTTAAATCCATTACCTATGCAGCATCACAAGGTAATCAAAATTCATATTGATACAGCTCATGTTACTTTCCAGACAAATGCATTGAAATAAAAATTTGGATTTTTCAGCCTCCTTATGGCCCATTCTTCAATTTCAAACTACTCTTACATTGTCTTTCAAGAGAAAGCATATGGAATGACACCAGATTTTGAGTTGTACATAAATTGTACACATCTTGTTGAACTGAAGGAAATGTTGAACAAGTGAGCGAATATAATTAGAAAATTAATTAGACTGTGTCTACACTGAGATTTTGGCTTGAACCCTTAAAGCAGTTTTGAATCAAATTCCTCAGTCGGTCACACTTGCTGCACGCTGTTGCGTAAAAGGAATGGGGCTTGTATATACAAACTGTATTTCCTTCAGAGAAGCTAAATCTCAAGCCCGACACCAGGTGCTCCCCAAATGTGCTCCATCCCCATGAGAGGCTCCAAACCACAACGCCCAAACCTAACATCAGACAGTTTCCAACCACATGTGAGCCAGAGACATTTGGTGCAGCGCACCCCATTAGACCTACTCTGAGTCAAAACTTCAGACCACGTTTATTGAAGATGCAGGAGGCTCAGCACCTAACAGTAGATCTATTGATCCGCTCCTAATGCATCACAGTGCTGGCTGGCATGCACATGGTCTCTGTTCCCTCTGCATATGTAGGCCTGGTGCAGCGGAAGAGGGGATGTGTCTGCTTGCCTTTGCAAACCGTTGTGCAACCCGTGTGCTGAGGCAGTTGCTGTGGTTGACTGAACCACAGCTATTAAACCTTGCCCTGGGACGTGCTGATCATTGCTGTAGCACTGCTACGGGGCTCCTGCGTGCTCAGCATGCAGGCCAGCTCATGCCTGCCCACCAGAGCCTGCGTGCCCATCCTCAGGGCACTCTTCCACATGTGCTGGATGTGATTCTGCATGGAGCTTCCTTAAGAGCAGGAAGATCACCCGAAGATGCCGCTCCCAGGCTTGGGGCCTTTTCCTTTGCCCTTCGGAGGAATGTTCTAATGATGGCATGTGAAATTACACAACGCTATCAGATTTCAGCCAAATCAGACCATAGGTCACGTACAACACAGAGATGTCTGGAAAACAGATGCTCCTTGTAGCTTTAGTTATCTTAAATGTATGTGGTTGATTGCCTTTTTCACGTTAATGAATAGAAATCATGGGAAACCTTCACATAAGAGATCAAAATAAACACGACTGCAGTGGGTCCAAGAGGTCCAAAGATGTTTTGCAAACGCATTTAAAAACGCAACAGCTCTGAAACTACAGTGAATACTTGATACAAAGATTTGTCTCGTTCAATATGCATAATGTTCTCTTTATTGTTGTTGATGAGATATTCAGAACAAAATTCTGGAGCTTATTTTTAAGCCTATTTGTGGATTACTTCCAGCAAGTCAGTTTTACAAAACAATCCTAACATAAAGCACACGGTGTAGCTCTTTATAGCAATATATTTCCTATTCCTCTTTTTTTATAGCTACTTTATAGTCCGCCCATCTTATCGCATAAAAGGAAAAACACTTTCATTACTGACAACTGACTTTAATATGAAATAGCATAACTCAATACTTCTCCGCAAGGTAGAAAAATTAATCCTCCCTTATTAAAAAAAAAACTGTTTTCATTTTACCCTTTTCTCTTTATCAGCCAAAGAAAAGATGAATAAAATTCAAACACATGTTCAGTATTTCAGCTAAAAGTCTACAAGTGCATTTGAAAAAATCAAACTTCAAACAGGCCAGAAGATAGTTTCCCTCTTGCGATACAAGTTTGAAGGACACTTGTCAGACACTTACACGCCCACTTCCTTGGCCAGAAAATCTTTTAGTAACCAGAAATTAAAGTTCAAACATACATTTAAGTGCTAAGTACTAATGCCCAACATTAAATGCTCAGCCATCTCTACAGCCACAATGCAAAAGAGCTTTGCTTTCTCTTTGTCTGTCTTCCAGTTAGTTCAGCTGCTTGCCTGCACTCATCTTTCCCTTTCTTATCAGACATAGAGACATTGTAAGACTAATATCTATAACAGCTTGTTCAAAAAATAGCTTTTTTCCTGCAGGGGACAGAGGACTGGATGGCCAAGCAGTAAAATTTGCTACTGTGAGATCTGTTCCTGCAGACTAAATGAGGGAGAAGGCAAGACATTATTAATCTCCTTTAGAAGATAAATTCTGAACACAACCTTGAAATACTTTCTAGCATTTCACAGAATTCCGTTTTCATAAAATTGATCTTACTGCTTAAAACATCAAGCAAATAAAAGGAAAAAATCTGAAGTTGGTAACTCCTGACTTTCCCAGCCCAAGACAAGTCATCTTCAGTGTGCTAGAGATCTTGCTGGTTTTCAGAATGTCTTAAATCAGCCAAAATAGTCCCACTGGAGTCAAGCAAAAATTAACACCACCTAGTCCTAATGTGACCTCAGCTAGAGTCTGGTGTGCAGCTCTGCCCATCCCTGCTTAAGAGAGAAGGGCTGAAATTCCAACAGTTGCAAATGATATTCAGATAATCCAAGGAAAGAAGAGCTTGTTTTACAAGAGTAAACTAAAAGGCCTTGGATTGCTTAGTCTAGCAAAAGGGTGACTGTCGGGGAATGTGATTCCTATCATGTGCTTGGACTTGTTCCAAGCTGTGTGGATTCTGACCAGCAGGCCAGAACACGTGCTTGTTGGTTAACGGGAAAGCTGAACAGATCAAAGTCACGCTGGAGCCTCTCCAGCAGTGGCCTGCTGATGTGCTTGCCTACCTAGCAAAGCTTTTAGCTCCTTAAAACTCACAGAAACATCAACTTTCAATCCCTTTGACAAATTCAGCTGAACTGGAGCCATGGCTTCAAAAGATACTGAGTTTAGAGGGGACTGAAACAGACTGACTGACAGGCACAGACAGAATCAATAGTTTCTTAGGAAAGCAGCTATGGACACCTCATTAAAAATGTATAGCAACAGTAAACGTATCTAAAACAAGGAAACAATAGGGAGACAGAGAGGTGAGGGAAAAACAAGAGTTATTTGCATACAGTGAATAAGCCAAGAGAGAAAACAGCTCATTTAGGACTTTGATCAGCAGGAGCAGCTTTTGAGCTTCTCCATTAAACAAATGTAGACTGCAAGTAGGAACCACTACATAAAAGACATAATAAACAGCATATTGCATTATTATTTCAGATTACAGCAATCAAAGGTTAAGAAATTGCGCTGATTGAAAAAAAAATCAGCAGTGTGGTTAGTGAATCTGCAACACAGTCTGCCTACAATAAGTGCCACATTTTAGCATTTAAACACTTATTTTATGAAGGCTGGTTCACCAAGATACCTAAAAAGAAAAAGAGATGGTTGCCTCTGAAGACCTCTACCCCTTAACTTCTTAAAGAACCTTGGTCCTTACTTTGGGAATGGTTATTCAACAGGCATCTAAAATTGAGCTACAAGTCAGTTATCCAAGATATATGAATTGAACATGATACTTACAGTGAAGTATCTTCTCAAATCTTCTGAAATTTTTTAAATCAATACCTTACCGACAGTAAGAAAGCATTTAGTAAGAATATGTAAAAGTAAGCACTGTAAGAAAGCACTTCCTTACTTTTTACACATGCACTATGAACAACGCAATTCCCTGGTCCCCAGCATTGTAAAGTGTGGATCCCTCCCACATACATCCAACATTTTAACATCCCACTGAAACTCTTCTATCTAGCTAAGAAGATGACTTGAAAGGCTGAATGATCAAATACATTTAGCTTTCCGCTGCTGTCATTTGTGAGTTTACATAAGAAAATGTTGAGGTTTCCTCCCTTACATGTCATGGGGGAATTAAACTATTTTTGCAGTCAGATTTATTTACAGTAAGCAAGAAAAAAGTTTAAGACTCTATAGAATGCCAGACTTGAAGGACCTGTAGTCAAGAATTAAAATTTATTTGAAATACTGAAACACTATTGTTTTGTGCTTATGGATTTTAATCAGCAAGATGCATTGGTGACTCTTTCTGTGAGTGTCCAACTTTTACTCAGCACTAGGTATCTATTGCAACAGGTGTCAGTAAAACACAGGAAGATTTTCTCAGGGGGATGAAGGCAATGAGAAATGGTTAAAGAAGACTTAGTGAGGGGTGGAAGGGGTCCTGTACCACTTGCGAGAGGAGGATTGCCGGATGGCTTCTACATAATTTCTGTGGAGCATGGCTTCTGAGACATATACTCACAGCAGAGAACTGGAAAAGAAAAGAGTGCAGGGCCTCCCATGGTCGAGTACAAGAAGGATTGTTGAAACACATCACTCAGCAGGGTGATGTATGCAGCACTCCAGGTGGCTTGGTGGCTCCTCCAAATTGCTGAAAATGGCAGCTTCTCTGCCTTCCTATTGCCAAAGGCAGTACATGCCAAACAAACTGAAATCCAGATGCTGGAACTCTCTAGTGGTCCTTGTCTTCTGGATTTTTACCAGTGAACATGAGCATAACAGTGAAGGTACCATGTTCATCTGATAAAACATGTCCCTGCAAAGAAACCATATGGAGATGCAGAATCGCGGTTTGACAGTTTCTACAAAGCTAGGGACTTCTTTTCAACAAAAAGCCTAACTCCTTAACAAGAAACAAAACAAAACAAAAAAGTAAAGAAAAAAATAAAACTATTAAAACCCCAGCAGTATATTCTAGGTTGTTTTGCAGTCTAGTTCTCCACAAAAAGCCTGCCTAATGTAGCAACTGCCTCACAGTGACTCCAGGCCAGTAACTGGAAATGAGCAGGAAGATCAGCACACTGCCATAAAGTACCACTGAACTGGACCGCTGTTCAAGATAAGGTCTACCTAGCACCAAAATTATGGAAAAGTTTTTGGGTGAACACAATGTATTTCAAAGAGAATGATCTATTTAATACTTGCAGTATTCTAGCACTTACGTGAGACATTTGAGACTGTGCAGCAAAGCAGTTTTGGCAGATGGACTGAATGATTCAGTACAACAAAATCCTTTCATTTCTAACATCTGTAACAATGTCTCCATTTCAGGCATTTGTGACAATGATCTTTACTTGCTGTATTTTGGATTAGTTGTCCAACTGACATCCTTTCCAAGTATTAGCAGACAGAATAATAATAGCTTATGGTTGTAGATGGCAGCAGGCATAAACAGTAGGAGACACTAATTATCACCCTTTTGGTTTACAGCAGCAGAGACCACCATCAGAAGAAAAAATCCCAAGTAAAAGATAACTCTTCACTATCAAAGCTTCTTTTCCTACCAAATGGTGACCTAAAAAAAGAAAAAAAAGTTGAGATTATGCCAAATTTGGTTTGGGATTTTTTTATGAAGTACAGAGGCAGTCTGGAAAAATATTTTTTGATCTGCCTATTGGCAGATCACATTTGAAATTATGACATGTAATATGTGGAGAACGAAAGGAATGGTGGTCTGAGATGTACCAGTAGAAAGCAAGCACAAGGAGAAGGAGAAGACGTACTCAGATTAAGTGTCTGCCTATATATTGGTAGTGACAAGTCTAGAGTAAACTAGGAAAAAAGGACAGATGGCACAAAGCCTAAAATACTGCTTACACTTCTGTCAAAACTTAATTTTTTGATGTAGCCATGTTATCTTTTGCTTGTGTGACAGTAGACTAACATCAACTCTTCTTTGCCTCAACTGCAGTTTCTTATTTTCATTATTACATTAATAAATCTGCTTTTTTTGCTACAAATATTTGGGGCATTATTGCAGGGAAGGCTTTTAAAAGTGTAGCCATTTGTGGTATCAAATCAATTCATAGCAGTTGAAGAAGTGTTACATTCATCATAAGCATAAGGTTCTCTGTCTGTGTCATGCTTCCCAACTTTATTACTCTTTCTGTGATTAGGCGACTTTTGTCAAGGTTTTAGAAAAGATAACAAAGAGATCATGTCAGCCCTGAAGTCTCCCTTAGAAAGACGCGGTTTAGGGAGTCTTCTCTCGAAAGGAGGTGTGACTAAAATTGAGGTTATAAGAATGTACTAGAAACACTTTTAAATGATTCAGATAGAATTGAACTTAAAGCATGTAATGCTGCTTTACTCTGGAGAACTTTCAATGCCAAATCTGCATCTAGAGTTAATCCTGTGATAATTCTGTTTTAGCAGTTTCATCTATTTTAGATTTTCTATTTGTAATCCTGAAATTGACCAAAGGTGTTGGATATAAGGCCTGCATAGAAGTCATTTGGGAAAGAGTACGCATTAAAACCAAAATCTTTTATCCCAAAGAAGATTCGACACTGATCCAGCTGACCTGTCACAGCATAAACAAATTGCTGCTATACCACATCAGCTTTTGCAAAACCAACCTGTGTGATTTATTGGCTTGTGTGTTTGTAATCTCATCCTCTGGGTTTTCAAGGCTAATGATTTTTCATCTGCCTATTGTTGGAAGTTCCTGATAGCCTTGGCTATGTATCTGATGTTTGATATATACCAAACCAATCCAATTTGATTTTTAATGCAGCACCCCAGCTCTGCCTTTCAACAGTATCTCATACCAAAATTTGGATGAAAGCTCTTGAAATCTCCCATCTGATGAGATTCCAGGAGGGAGAATTCTGGGGCACAGAGAGGCACACACAGCAAAGCCCCCTGCAGCAGAGGTTCGGCTGAGGTGTTCAGCCTTGGTATCCTCAGACTGTCTGTTGATTACAGATACTTCTGCATAAAGCTTGTTCTAACACAATTTTTCATTCTTGAAAAAGGCTGTAAATCACAGATTGCTTGACAGTTTAAGAAAGCACTGCCACTGAAAGAAGGGGTCCCCTATCTCCTCCACTCTCGGAGGCTCATTCCCACCTCTGCACTGCTGCCACCCTTTTGTGGACACAGCTGCTTCCACAGCTCTGTGCTCGGTGGGATGGGCCATCGGCTCAGGCCCTGTGTCAGCTTTCAGCCGGGCCTGTTACCCAGCCTGGCTCATGGCGTAAGCATGCAGACATGTATGGCTCTATAAAGCAGCGAGCGAGCAGCTGGGGACTAGTGAAAGCTTATTTTGGCTTAAAGAGTTCCTCAAATTACAGACTTGGCTATAAGCCACACGCAGTGATGGCTATGAAGGCTGGTCAAATCCTGAAAAGACCCCTAGGAACATCAGAGGGACTTACCCTAGTGAAGTAAACAAATAGCACAATGTCAGATTAGGCTCAATGTCAGATTAGGCTCAATGTCGCTAGATAACACACATGTGAAGGGAAACTTGGAATTATTTGGAACTCTTATTCAGGAAGGACACCTCTTTACCACTAGGGACAGCTCAAGTGAAAGCCTTTCTTCAGTATGCAACTATATTCTGAATCAAAACCTGTCCTTGTATTGCCTGCGCATTGAGAAGAAACACGGACAAAAAACTACTATGTACCCATTATATTAAAAGAAAACAGGTTGCAACAGTACTTTCACCATCTGCCAGCAGAACACAGTACAAAACACAGGTTGTGGGTATTGAGAGGAAGACAACAGGAATGATTAGGAGTGCGGAAAACCCATGCATGAATAGATTGAAACTATTGGGTGAGTTCTTTTCACAAAGCAGACACTTAAAAGAGAACATGATAATAGTAGTTAAAGTAAGGAATGGTACAGGCAAGATAGATAAAAACCTTTGTTGAGACAGCTCTGTTCCCTGGATCAACACAAGACTGTGGAGACATTCAGTGAAATTGTAAGGTAGCAAATTAAAAACCGATAAAAACTAACTTTTTTAGCACAATATGTAATTAGACCATGTGGTGCTGCATGCAGGCTGTCGGGTACATGAGGTAATTTGAGGTTTCTCACCCCTCAGTGAAAGAATAAGCTACTTAGCATGCAGAGTAAGGTAAAAACCCCACGAAGATACACAGTTACTACAGAGCAACACAGATTGCCACCAGCTGCCATCAGATGCAAGCTTGCTGTCTGTCCCAACTTGTAACCATGTACCTCTTGTCTGGTGGGGAGGTTTGCAATTTGACAAAGAACAAGGCTTGCATCTTCTGAATTCTGTGAGAGATGCCTATTCAAAGTCAAGTACATTCACTTTATGGGATTCAATGCATGCAGGCATGGAATCACGTAGAAGGGGATTTCCTAAGAAAGAATTGTCTGCACAGGGACTTTTGCTGCACACAGAGGAGATGCCTCATCACAGGATGTGTCTGCTCTGCTTCAGGACATATAAAGCATCATGTCTAAAGATTTAGGCCAATTTAATGCACCCAGCCCTGGGTATGGAGCTGAAGTGACAGCTCCCATTTTCCCACCATTGGGCAAGCAGTGAAGACCAATACAAGAATTCATCAAAACAAATCACCTTGGAAAACAAGATCTAAGGCTGTATTTGTCATAATTAAATAAAAAAATCAGTGCATAGATCACTTCATGGTGTGGACACACGCATTTCAGAGCAGACTGCTGACAAGTGACATTAACCTGTAGACAAATGGCTCGCTGCACACAACAACGCTGGATGCAGCTGCACTTCACCCATGGGTTTGGGACAGAGACCCCACAGACTCATCACAGTGTGTGTCAGTCCATGAGCCAGGCTTTCCAGATCCCGCAGGACGCTCCTCCAGGGATGGTGTGTGGGATGGCGGGACAGGGCAATCCATGTGCTGCTCATCCACCCCTCCTGCCCCACGGCACCTTCCCCCTTTGAGAGAAAGGAAAACAGCAATCTGTGTAATTTTAGTCACGCATTTACTAGTCTTCTTTGGGGGGAGGAAGTGAGACCCGGAGAAGCAGTAAGAGAAGCACTGAGAACTATATTGGTTTCTCCTGCCTTAAAGTTCTTTGCTGTCCCATCAGCATGGACCAGGCACCCACCTGAAAGGCTGCAGATGACTGTGGAAGAGTACATTCTTGGGATTTTATGATGACAAAGCTTTGCCGAGTTAGGTACCCATATTGTCATTATAGCATTTGGCAAATGGCAAATCCCTCTAAATTATCCTTTCCCCTGAGTGTTGAAACTTAATCTCAGGACGATGTTTTGATAAAACAATCTTGTGTTCACAGACTACTTGCACCCAGACTGCCAGTGTGTTTGGTACACGAGCTGATAGAAGAACTGTAGAATTGGCACCCTGCAGTTGTCAGACCTCACACTTGTGAGAGAAGATACAGCTCGCTTGGTACTAATGGTGTCTGTGCCAGGGACTGTTAAAGTGTCTCGAGTTCGTGGAAATGTTGGCAGTAGCACTGAACAGTATCTTTATATTTACAGCAGTACTAAATCCAAATGACCTATTTGGAAATGTAGAGGTCATCACATTCATTTTGTAACAGCTTTTGTTAAGTGATATTAGCTATAAAAAAGTGCCCAAATTTGATGTTATTTTAGGCATGTTTCTCTCTGAGGAAAGCTGAAGACCATTTTGACTCGTAATCTCAATGTATGTCCTGTCATTTTTTTGAAGGAGAGCTACAATAAGCCAGTGAAGTCAAGCAGAAAGTACTGGACATGATTGAGAAAGATAAAAAGAAATCCACTATTTCTCCACATGGCTCAAATAAACTGCAACTGTTAGGCAGCTGGAAAAAAAAGGCTGTGTGTTCTGTCAGCAGAAGCACAAGGTTCAGGGTATACCAAGAGAACCAAAGCAGAGACAAACTGCCTAACTTCGCAATGTCAACACAACTTACATTCAATAATTACATGTGAGACTGACCTAATGAGACAGGCAATAACCATATTTCAGGTTCAGTGGTTCTCAATAACCGCAAGAAGAATACAGCCGAGACTGGAGACAAGAAGGTTATTTTTAGAAGCACTAATACTAGGGCAGTGATTAGAAATAAGATCCTTTTCTCAGGTAATAAGTGTTTTAACCAAGAAGTGCAATTCCCAGTATTTTGAGTCATAACTGTGTGACAGATGTCAGGACCAAAATATTATATAGGGGTATATCTTTGTTAAGCAAAAAGCAAAGATTACCTGCTTTCCTGCTTGAGGGAAGAGAAAAAGGACATTTACTAAGAGATTTTCCATATTTTCTACAGTGTACTTAAGAACCCTCTGTCTTCTCCTTTGGACAGGAAAAAAGAAAAAAGAGAAAGACGTTTTGGTCTCACTGAAGACATTGTAAAAAAAGAAAAGCCAATGCAATGATCAATATTTCTCATGAGGCATTAAAACTGTCTTGATGTGTCTATATCCTTGATTTGTTGAACTTGAGATACAAACTATTCCATTGAAGTTTTGTGAACTGCTGCTGTTCATATGCATTCATCAGTAGAAATATTAATGGCAACTACTACTGCTAAAAATTGGGTATTGGAATGGGACTACATGTAACAAATAAATTCTGTTGACCCTAATGACTGTAAAATATCTCTGGGTTTTCAGCAGTATGCAGTGGGATACAGAAAAGCATTCCTGCTGGTATGCTAAACTGTTCTATGATAAATAAAAACTGTATGAGAACATGAGACTGGATAAATAAAACTGTCTCTATAATTAATGTGTTGTCTTCTTCCAGGGTGTTGCACTGCTGTTCTGTACCTCTGAACTTCTGTGCTCCCACTGCACCATTGTTCCCATCTCACATTTTTATCATCTGCTATTTTGTTCTGCCTTCTCCCTTGTCATTGTTTTGTAGTGTCAGGGACACAGGAGGAGGGAAATAGTGCTGTGGTTTTATCAAATGGCTACAACTGGGGGAAAAAACCCAAACCCACTAACCAAAACAAACATCCTAGCTCTTATCAATGACCCATTGAGACAGCAATAGAAGAGGAAGGAGACCTTGAGCTATCAAGAGCGTGATAATTCTCTACATCTTGTTCCGGCTGTGCAGCTCATCAAGATCCAAAGCACTTTTGATACAAAATCCTAGGTCTGACAAGAACTCATACTGTGCAAAATTACATCTGCCAACCAAAATATTCTTGTGGCCTCCCTTCCCTCTTGCTTTTCCACTGTCACTCCTTTGCCAGTCATGTTTTCTCACGTGTGGAAGGGTGAGTGAGTGAGTGCATGAGCATGCCCCGAAACTTGGCACATCCACTCCTGACAACAATGCCCTTTAATGACATTTTACTTCTGGACTTTTGAACAACAGAATCCAGTGAAAATTCACAGATTATCCAAGCAGTGGGACCTTCAAAGCAGCTGATTTCCTGTGCCCATTTAACCATGTGAAATGGCCATACTTTAACAGAGATCATTGGTACTCATGGACAGAGTAGCCCTGCTCAGCACTTATCTCAACACTTCTAGTAAATCTTACTGCACATGAATTACCCTAATTCTCAGTGTAAGTTGTGCTGTGATACTGATTTTCATTGTTTTGACCTGTTGTGGAGCAATGATAGCTGATGACTGCACGTAGCATGCAGTAGCCTTGCAGAAAGTAGTTTGAGGGAAATCCTCAGATGTCCTTACAAATAAACTTTGTTTTGGTTTTATGCTCTCAAGACAACCAGGATGTATCTTCAGCCCCTCCCATGCAGAGATAATGCCCCTCTCCAGAAGGGAAGGACCGGCTGCTCCCTTGGGCTGGGATGGTGGGGGCAGAGGTGGCTCCCTGAGCTGAGTGGGTGCAGGGCAGGACCTTGTCAGCCAGGGCTGTCCCACATCCCCAACCAGGAGCAGGGCAGCTCCAGCCCTGAGCATCAGGCACCTTCCTGAGGATGGATTGAGGCTGGGACGGGACTTCAGCCCTGGCTTGGTGTTCTCCAAGCAGCATCTGGCAGCGTAAAAATGTTAGCAGAAGAGTATTGAACCAAATCTAAAGTACAGAGGCAGCACCGGGCTTTCCGAACTTCACAACTGAGAATTCTTATGATTTCAGAAACATCCTAGAATAAATGCATTAAACTCCATTCAGTGCAGTTACTTTGAAAATTCTCTTACATATATCTAAGTAAGTGTATATTCTGCATATGACATGAAAATTTTTACTGACCTCTGAACCAAAAGCCAGTGAAAAGCTGCAGATACAGTTAAGGTGCTGCTGAAAGTAGTTTGTCAATTCCAAGTAGGAGGTCTTCAAAGGTTAAAGAGATGTATTTAAAGCAATTTAAACAGATTCGTGATTGCTGAGACTGTTCTGAAAGCCCTGGACATGGTGAAAACTAACATGTTGCCTACTTAGTTTTACAGAGTGAAAGACACCTGAATTCAGTTCTTCTTTATCTATACATTAATTTTTATAATTATGGTATCATAGAAAGAGATTTTGTGGGGAGTGGAGGTGGAGAGAGATGCTATTTTGAAAAGCTTTATATCTGGCAAACTGGGAGCAGGTTACGGGAACAGGGAAGTTTCTGTCAGATTTCAGACAGTTAGGACCCACTGAATGGATGACGAAAAACATAACTTGACAAGACAGAAAATATTGCAGTATGGTACGTCAGACAGTGTATTACATAGTTCCTTTAGCCAATGGAATGAAAAAAAAATAAAGCAAACAAAAACTTTGTGTTTTTGTTCTGAACCACTGTTTCGCTGAGCACAAATGGTGATTCACTTTTCCTACAGGAGCGACAGTCAGTGGTGATGTATGTAACTGTGCATACAGTGTGTACTCAAGTGCATAAACAATCCCTGCCTCCTCCCCACAGGCACATTCTCTCCGTGTTTTTCTATTCTGCTGAATGTGCAGTGTGACAGTTGTTGTACAGTTTCTAAAGAGAAAAAGATTTGAACTAAACAGTGCCAGACCAGATATTGATTTGCTTCGATGTTGAGCAAAAATATGTTTCTTCATCACTTACTATAGGGAATGGGTGAAGGAAACCTCATTCTTCTCTCTGTTTGAAGATACACCTTTGGTTTGCTGAAAGAGATCAGAAGTTTTTCCTAGGTCTCCTGCAAATTATTAAGTTCAACATCTAAGTCATTTCCTCCATATACCAAAGTCAAAGTAGTTTAGTATCTGGTTGAAGGCATCTAAATGAAGCACCTCCACTGAAAGCTTAGTTCCCTATGGTCCCTGTAGGGAAAGTGGAGGGAGACAGCCCTCTAGGGGTGTCTGTTTTGCCCTGTTGAGATATGAATTCCTTTCTGGAGACATCATTATGGGAAACATTAAGAATCTGCGTTGCCATTCAAGTATTTCAGTAAAGTAGCTAAAATGAGATGGCATGAATTTTTCCCAAACAGAAATTCCCTCCCTGAGATTTCTGTTATCCAAGTCTTCGAACTCTTGTTCCAAGATGTCTTTAGTCACTGCCCATGCTCCTTATAGAACTTATTGCAGATGGGGGACCTTCCCCAACATCCCATCGTCACCTGCACCTCAAGGACTCCTGAAGTGACCACAACGAAGAAGCCTTCATGGCCAGGTCAGGCTGACGTGTGAACGAAGCAACCAAGGCTCTTTGCAAGGTTTTCCAGGGCAAATGGAGGGAAACAGTGATATTAAAAGGTGTATTGTTCTGGAATGCTTTTGTGTATTCCACACTCTCTATGAGCAGATCCTCAAAGGCTCCCAGTTGATGCTGAAGTACCTGAACTTCTACCAAAACCCAGCTTAGAGTTAGAAGCTTGATTGCCTCTGTATATCATGGCCTAATGACACTATGTTCAGGGACATGAAAAGCTTATTATCTATTTATGAAAGGCCATGTTTACAGGCTTGTAAATAATGCAGATAAATTTTATTTAGTAACGACAATAAATTTTAGTTCTGCTTCCTGTATTAAGAGTAAGTGGCTGATGTTTGGTATTGCTTGTGCAAATGGTGGTTCCCACAGAACAAGATAGATCCTAAAAGGCCAAATTAAATTAAATCAAGGTTCATCTTGCCCTAAGGGAGTTGTACAAGATGGCAATACTGTGACTTAGAACCACAGAGAGACTGAAAAGAAAAAGAGAAATAATACTACTTGTAAATCATACCTCAGAACACTGTAAGTTCTCCTTTCCTGTATCAACCTGACTTGAAAGTCCAAATGATTTTTACTAAGAGTTAGGCTGCATGGTGCCTATGGCATCCCAAAAAACATAACCTCTAGTCTTAAAGCTTTGATAAAGTAACAAAAGCCCTAAAGAATCCTACAAGCACAAAACATTGCCAGAGTTGCTTGGTCTGGGAAGAAAGCAGTGATTTGGGGTATTGCCATGGCCCGACTGTATGTGAGTGCTTGCTTCAATACCAAGTACTGCAGAAGAGTGCTGGACACTGGTGCAGCTCTGAGCCAAGCTCAGGGAAAACATTCCACTGTCTTCAGTAAACCAGACTGAGGCCTTGATTCTGTGATAAGAGGAGGTCTTTCTCACCCATGGTAAAAAGGCAGGCTGAGTTGTAGTCAACTTGATTGTATTTTTCCCTTTTGTGGTTTTTCACTTTGTGGATGCCCTTGCAAGATTTATTCTAGGAGTCCCATGAGACAAGAACGTTCATGCTGATTTCATGGAACGGACTGAGAAGTTTCAAGAGGCTTTCTGAGAAGTGCTTTATGCCTCTGGCTAAAAATCTGAAGTACAAATCTACAAGAGAATAGGGAATTAGGCTAAGAAAAACAAACAGAAAGGAAAATAAAAGAATTATACAAGAGATGAAAACATGGCAACAGCAACAAAACCACATTTATCTCTGAAGCCATGAGCTATTACATTTTATTCTCTGTAGAGGGAAGAAAGAATTAGAATTCTACTTAGGTGACTGCAATTGAAAGGCATGGAAGCAAGGGATTCAAAACAGATACTGATGGATCTAAATATTCACTTTTCAAGACAGGGATTAGAAAATTCATCCTGTAATGCTCTCAGAAATCTTCTTACCTAAAGTAACCATCATTTTAAGAGGAACCTTATTACGTGTTTGTTACTTGAGAAAAAGAACCCCATATAGACAAAGCTTAAACGAAACTACAAAAAAAAAAAAAGCAAAGGACAGACTCTGATTTTTTATCTAACCACTCATTTCTGAAGGTCTCCATCACAGCAACATCTGAGCGTTCATGCATGGCAGCCAGACCTTCAACATATCCACAGAAGATGCTAGAGTTTCTCTTATTTACTCTCAGAGAATATTATTACTTCCCATCACAAGTTCTTTCGGACTGGAATTTAACCTCTTCTGCACATGTTCTTTTTCTGACTTTCCACTGGAAAGACTAATAATGGACTGTATTAGTATTCAGAGAGCACACTGTAAGGAAAAGCAGTAGGATAAAAATGAATGGTGTTTATTTTTCTTTGATTAGATAGAACAGCTAACAGTGTGAGTTTGGGTAGACAACCTGTTGCTCCATTTTTTGGTGAGATTAACTGCTACATACCATGAAGGCTTGCACAGTGGTCTAGGAAACTGCTATCAAGCTAAAAAGACAATAAAATGTTTTGGGCAGAAATATGAGCAATGGTGAATAATGAATATCTAGTGATCTGTAATTCTGACAAAGGTTGTTCTTTGAGGCCATGTGTTAGAATTACATGCACATATACATGCTCAAAATACTGCAGTACTCAGCGTGATTTATGTACTTGATAAAATGCCTCATAGTAGCCCAAAAATAGAATTGCACCAGGTGCACAACAAACAGACACACTACTTTTAAAAAACTCAAGTAAGCCAACTGGAGTGGGAGCCAATGAGAGCAGATGATCGACATATTTATTTTGAAAGCAGCCAGAATGCCTCAACCTTCTTCAGTCACAACTATCTAAACTAAGTCATGGCAGTCCCAGATTCAGCTAATCCCTGTTATGACTCTGTTATCAGGTGAGAGTAATTCTTTTACTCAGGCCAACTTTCTTATTTCTCACAACTCTTACTGTTTGCTTTTACTGTCCATGGTCAGATAAACCCGAGGCTTCTTGAAGTAATTACCTAAGTTCATATAATTTGATGTCCAAATAAAACCACAGAGAAGCAGACAAATACAGCTCCAATAGCTCCAGGCTCCAGGAATACAGGGAAATAAGCCAGTGACACAAAGAAGTGAGTTGATACAAAGTCCAAGGGAAGGGGACATAATTGCTCTGGTAGGGCTGAAAGACAGGAATTACTCCTCCTGCCAGTATGGCGTTGTCTCTGAATGATCTAGACTGCACTGTGAATTAAAACTGGACATTCCTTCTCACTAACTTTTCCTAAGCAAGGGAATATATCTTTGACTGTTTGTGTTAAAATTTCAGATTTTAATTTAAATGTCTGAGAAGTAGAAAGATAGAGTAATTTTAACTTATCAGAGGGATATGAATATTTTTTAAAGAAATAGTCTGGGTAGTAAAATTTAAAAAAAAAGTCATAGAATTACAGAATCCTAGAATCGTAGAATCATAGAGTGGTTTGAGTTGCAAGGGGCCTTAAAGACCATCTAGTGCCAACCCCACCTCCATGGGCAGGGACATCTTTCATAAGACCGGGTTGTTCAGAGCACCATCCAGCCTGGCTTTGAACACTGCCAGGGATGGGGAGTCCAAAACCTCCCTGGGCACCCAGTTTCAGTGTCTCACTGCCCTTATATAAGGAATTTATTCCTAATATCTAATCTAAACCTACTCTCCATCTTAAGGCCATCATCCATATAATGTCTAAGTATGGGCAATGGTAGAAAAGAGGGGAACAGAATAAGCACAGATCTGGTGATAAGTAGCAGTTTTCCAGAATGTAATTCTAGTATCAGACTAACTAAGATTCAGCCAAGTAGAAATTCTGCTGATGGAAAGTTATCGTTACTAAAAGTTCGAAGGGAGAAAGTAAATGTCCTGTCTGATAGCTGTAAGGACAATGTACTATTTGGTCAAATTGATATCTTGACTTTCAGAATTTATGGATGGTGAAATCAATTCTTGAAAAACAAGAGGTGTGGAGAGTCTTCACTTTGTAGTGAAGACAAAGTAGTAAGGGATCAGAGAGAAAAGTCAGATAGGAAGAGAAAGCACCAAAACAAGAAAAACAAATCTGGAACTGGCAGAGGAAAAGCAGAAATCAAAGGTTTTATGTGAGCAGAGAAAAAAGTTGGGGGAGTGTGACAGGTAGGTGAAGTACAGGAATCAGACAGCAGAGGAGGCAGCTTCATGAAAGCACCTTAACCATGACACAGTGATTTTACCTTGAGAACAGGTTGATGGGTGTAGGGAGAGAAGGTTAGAAAACCAGAAAGAAATAAGAAGCACAAAACAGGAACAGGGAGACTGGTAGCCCACAAAGTGAACACTGCAGACTTCAAAAGCAAGCTGTTGGTGTGGATTTCAGTGGATGTGTTGTGTTTGCTATGACAAAGGTATCAAAATGGAGACCCATTTAACAATGTAGATCTCTCCTGGAACTGTGGTAGTGTACTTTTGTTGATTAGCATTTTAATGACTCATAATAAAATATAATATGCGGATGTAATCTGTGCACAAAATGCTTGAGGAAATGAAAGACTGACTAACAACCATTGCATAATTTCAACATGGAGAAGTTATTGCCCAATTCAGATGTCAAAACCATGCAAATAGGGATGCCTTGGTCCTACTAGGTTAAGGTTCAATTTGTTTTATTACCATTTCAAACATAAAGGAACACAGGCAATAATATTTCTGATTTGGATATTTAACCTTTATTCCAGTAATTTCTCTTCTGGATGAAATGAAGCTTAGAGCTAAAGCAATCTAATTGAGAATAAGGTTCGTCACCTAAGTTTCATGATTATGCAAGTGTCTTCACATAATAAATCTGGCAATACTTTCCCTTAAATCAATATTTCCAGGACAAAAATGTCTGTGGTCTGTGGTCGACCTTCAGTTCCTAATTTATTGAACATAGCCATTCTCAAGCCCTGAGTTCCCTTAGAACAACAGAAAGCAAAGCTGAGAACCACCCTTTTGTTCAGTAAAAAAATGTGATATTGAAACCTAAGCTGTATCTGACAGCAGCACCAGGGACCCCAGCTGCAAGTACATCATGTCAGCTCCGAAGAAGAACAAAAGCATCCTGATTTTAAAAAAGGAACTTTTAAAATAATCCTTTTCCCGCCCCTCAAAATATTTGCTTTGCATGCTTCATCAGAGTAGAAATTGATTTTGAAATCAGTTTTCCATACAGTTAGCAAAGGTTGTTTCTTAAATGACTTTCCTTGCATAATGGTATTTAATGTTCCCATGAATAGCATGAAGAGAAGGGAATATGAAGTACCAAATCAAGGAAGAGATAGTTGAGTAAATAGGGAATTTAAGACAAGGAACCATTAAACACACTCCTATTAGTTCAGGAGTAAGTCCTTTTCAAGGACAAGGGAAAAACAAAATGTACAATGCAGCTCCGTGGCAGTAGGTTTAACATTTTAATAGCTGGCACGCTGCCTGTATCTGATGCACTTGTTCAAATAGGCAGATGCTGGATTGGATAAATGGAAGGGCATGTAAGGACATGGAGTCTAGCTCCTTGCTGCATTTATTATCACAATAACTCACCGACTACAGAACGTGGGAAGAAAGTTCCCTGGATGTTAAGAGAGGCTTTACACTGACAACCTGAGGTGGAGGCTGATGCTGTGATTAATGGACACTAGAGACGCAGAACAACTGAAACTATTCCAAGTCCAACTCAACCACTGATTGTAACATTTACTGGTGGAAAAGACTCTTTCCCTTTACTATCATTTCAAAGGTAACTCACGTAATTTATATTCTCACGCAGGTAATTCTGTATCATCAAATTCTTTATTAGCAGGTATTTTAATTCTGCACACTTTTGTTTTTATATAAAAGCCAGATACTTTTTTTTTTGTCTGGTTATGATGGATGGCATGGCTTGCTAGAGACCCCAGATCACAATATTGCCCCATGGCATCCAGCTGTTGAAGCCTGGTAATCAGTACACTGATGACAAGACAGCTCACAATTTTAGAGCAGAAAGATGTCAGGTTTTCCATCTTATTTATTCTGTTTTAGTGATGGCATTAACTGTTTTCTTACCCAAGCCACTAGGGATATGATTTTACTTTAAAAAATGGAAGGCTCTCTATTTCCTTAGATATGATCCTTCACAGGAGTTTGAGTGGATTTGAAAAGAAAAGCTAATTTTTATCCTCTGTGCATTACTCTAGTCTTTGATGGTATCCCACCACACATATTATGTACATATGATGTTCTTGCTACTAAAAAATGTCACAAGATAAAAGCTCTACCCGTATCACCTGGTTTCTAAGGAATGGCGCTGTGATTCACAGAGCTGCAGAGCACCAGCTTGCTCTGGGGTGAATTACGGCCACGGAGGGGCCGACACCAGTCGCACAGGTACGCAGAACAGCTTCTTGGGAAGTACATCCTCCAGGATCTGTTGCTGCCATGACCAACGTCACAAGTGTCCGTGAGTCAGCACTGCAGTCCGTCCCGTTTAACGCAGAGACTGAATCAAAAACTTCCGCAAGAAAATAACGCAGCGGCCAACCGCGGCTGTGATGCACACAGGGATGCTCCCGCCGGCTGGCGACATGAATTAAAAAGGAAAGAAGATGTTGATTGGCCCGTGCAGCCCTGGATTTTGGTGGGGTTGGGTTTGTTTTTTCGTTGAGTAATGACTGCTCTCTGCTACTTGATAGCCAAGGCTGGCAGCGCTATGGCAACCGGGCTGCGGGAAGGGCGGAGGGGAAAAGTCGCTTAGCAACTGGAAGCTTTAGGCAGGCAAGGCTGGTTTAAAGCACAGCAGTTTNTTAAAAAAAAAAAGAAAAAAAAAAAAAAAAAAAAAAAAAAAAAAGAAGCAACAAAAATCTCTCCTCCTCAAAACAAACCTGCAGTTGCTACTAGATACGACTAAAATATAGATCTGAGGAGTTAGGAATTTAGAAGAAAATAAAATAAAAAAATGCATGACAAA
>VXBT01000352.1:25151-177508 GCA_013400235.1 Oriolus oriolus
GTGGAAGCAGAGATATTTCACACTGATCATCCTAGATACAAGCTTCATCAGTGCAAACAACAGCCCTAAACCAGCACAGGCTATTCCCTGTCAGATCTCTATACTGTTCTGCAAAGCAGAACTCCACAGGCATCACCTCCCTGGCCCCCCAAGCTTTGGCCAAGCATGCAGAGGGGCTGGGTGCATCCCTGAGCCCGTGCACAGCCCCTGGGCACGGCTCCCATGGACTCCTGACACTCCCAGCCCACTGCCAGTGGCCAGTGGGGCACTGCTACTTGGGGAGGCGGAGGGAGCAGCAGCCTGCATAGTCTTATCCTCTCCAGTTATTATTTATAGGCTTCCTCTGGCATGATAAGGGCTCTACAGCCAAGAAAAAAAAAGTAATATGACAGGTTATCCAATGCACCAATTCAGATTTTTAGTAATAATTTTTCCGAGATGTTTTTCCAGTGCTCCAGGCACCCTGGCACTTCATTAATAATGCAGTAAAATCCCAGCAACATTACATTAATCACTCCAGTGGGAACCCAGCCAGTCAGGCACCTCTTTTTCAGCCCTCCATCCTCAGCCTTCTCTAAGCACTGTCTCAAACAGAAGTCTTTCACTGCATGCTTGGAAAGTTGCCCAATTTGAGCTATTTTGGACTAACAAAGGGACAATTTCATCCAAAGACACAGAAACCCCACAGAGCTACTGCCCTCCCCCTCTCTAGTGCAGTGGGGGTTGGGTGTTTCTGCTGACCATCACCCAGGCAGGAAGACATGAAAGGAGAGACAGCATTCGTCTAACCTTCCCCTTTAAAGTCTACCTGGAGGCCAACGGGAAGCTAACTTGCATCCGCAGGTATGCGGAGCCACAGACTCCTTGTGGAGCGCAGGGCCCGGCAGCTGAGCTGCAACATTTGGTGTTGTTTTGTTAATGCAGAGAAATCAGTTTACTATCGGAAAAGCCTGATCGGGCAAAAATCAAAATAGACACTGGGAATGTGTCAGTCCGGTCAAATATCAGCACGGTCAAGCCACAGGCAGGTTGGCAGGCAGATCTGGACCGCAGAGGGTTTTTTCCAGCCGAGCAACCCAACGAGCAGCCAGCACGAAGACTGTGCCCGAGCTCCCGGCCGCTGCTGTGCCCTGGCCCATCCCTGCAGCCTGTCCACTCCTGGCTGCCCATCCGCTCCCTCGGACCCCGCAGCGGCCAGCTGCCCATGGCCAGCCGCTCCCCGGCGGCAGCCTCGCCACCTCCCGGGCTCCAGAGCTCCTGAACCTGTGTTTTTAGGGCTTATAATGCTGCAGCATTTTTGTGTTCACGTTTACCGGCTGCATTGTCTCCCCAGCAGATAATGCTGACTAAATTGATACTTTACAAAGGCACAAAGGAGTCAGCTTGTGACTGATACACAATACTGGTTAACAAGACACATACAATGGTGGTATTAGTGAGAGGAAAGAAAAGCTCAACTTTCCGTCAGTCACAGGTTCATTAGAAAGTAAAGAGTTGTTAGCACGCAGAAAAGCTTCTTTACATGCATGAAAATGGTACCGGTTTTGAAAAAGAGAAATAAAGAAAAAAATAATCTTGCTTTAATGCTGGTGGTGGAACTAACTCAAGCTGTCTTCCCTTAAGTAACCTTTCTTAACAGAATTCTGAAATATGTACACTAAAAGAATAAGGTCAGTGAAAATCCCACTTTTTTTTCTTATATACACTTTGGCCAGAGATGGATACTTGAAGCTTCCTGAGGAATGTCATAGATTATTGTAACACTGATAACCAACAAAAGCTTCTAGATTTACAAGAAATAAATAATGTGAAAAATACACTATCTTCTCCTTTTGTTTCTTCTAATGGTTTTTTAGATGTCAGGGAGACCTTGCATCCAGAAGATATGAGAATAAAGTATATAAAATGCTTTAAATCCTCCAGTCACACTCAGAGAAAAGAGGCTGCAAATTCTTCATTAAAAAAAAAAAATCAGTAGTTCTTGCATTTAAAAGTCCAAGAGACATACCAGCATGCCCTAGCAGCTAGGTGTTGATTTCATTTTTTTCTTTCCAACAGCTTTGTGCTCATCAGATGAGCTGTCAGAGTCTCCAGCACAGCCTGGGAGTCCTGCTCCTTGACTGCTGCACAAGTTGTACTAACTTTATTGCAATTCTGCTTTGGAGCAGAAATGGCAAAATGTAAACCACCTCCTCTCATGATCTTACAAATCAAATAGACATTGATTTTAACCATTGCCTATGGAATAATGTACCGTGCTCAGCTTAGGACAGAAAATTCCTGATACAACGGTGAATATGTAGATTCACTCATCTCTTTGCACTCTCACTCGGCCTTCCAGTTAAAAAAACTCCCCAAAGAAGAAAAGTCTTGATATTAAAAACATCAGCATAAGACACGTGAATATTATGAAGTGCACAGGCACTGTCATTTGCTGGGCTGCTGGCTGCCAGTGACACCAGTGAGATACTGGATTCAGCTACACAAGCTGTTGGTGTTAGGTTTTCCTTGCTTTGCCATAAACAGCAGCAAATAATGTATGTGTTGGTAAGGATAGGCAAAATAATTTTTTTTTTTTTGTTAAATGGTAACTTTTGGCCAAAGATAGTGGTATGATCTAATTTAAAATAATGCTTACAATTTGTTTGCTGTATCAATATTCTCAATTAAATAAGCTCTTAGAGGAGAAATAAAAGCAAAACCATGGAAAAGTGAGCATGATATGTGCAATTGAAGATTGTTGTAATAGATGCAAAACAAGCTGTACTTGCTCAGATCACTTCTTTTCTTTGCTAAATTTTGAGCATGTCATCTCTAAAGTTTAATGGTCTTCAACGGAAGTTTCTTGCACTTCAAAAAGTCTGACCCTTTTCTCCTTCTATATGCAGGGACACTGTTATTATGGTTATCATGGCTGGGAAAACCCGTGAAGAAATGCGTGTGCCTAGTACCATCTAGTGGAGGGAATGCTGGAGAGAGATCCAAACGAAAGGAGAAGAAATAATGGCAATTATTAGAGGTGGGAGCTAAGCTCATCAGGGCTGCAATAGTTCTTTGGGGAAAGAAGAAGAGGAATAGTTGTCTTCAAGCTGGGCAGAGACTTTTTCAAGGCTCTCTCTTCCCAGCTCTCATAGAGATTAGTAAACTACCTAGGACTGAAATGCCTTTTAATAATACTGACCATCAAGCTTAAGAACATTGTGAAAGTATACTCTGTTTTTCTGAAGAAATTTATAGGCAAACCACATGTCAGTGATGCCACCTGCTTCTTATTTGACAGGAACCATCTAGACAGCAAAAAGTCTAAAGCCAAGAAAGTCATTGCAGTCTGCAAGGCAGGATAGAGAACTATAATTTAAATGCCCAAATGTCACCTGCAATGTGAAGGATTGTAAGTGACCCAAGGGCACAAAATGGAAAGCATGCCTGTAGCTGTAAGCCTTGCCTTAGAGGAAAGAATGATTAAATATGTAATGCAGGGACTTGAATGGCCTCCTACTCAACCTTTCTGTTTGCAGTGACCCCTAGACAACAGAGAAAGCCCTTCCAGAGATTAAACTAACTTAGAGGTGGCACAGGCAAAGCAAAAGTAGTGAAGAGCCCAGAGGATGCACTTCATGACCTCATTCTTTCACACAACCCGGACGGCAGTGAAGTAAACAGCCTGTGCATGCATCAGCTGACTTCTAGCTGCTGGCTGCTAATCTGACTCTCTGCTTTTCCTAATCTTCCTTCTCAGTGTCCCACCAGCCCTGCATTTACCTTCTCCTCCTTATTTCCTTCTACCCATCTATTTGGTTACTAAAGCAAACAAACAAACAAAATCAAACAGAAGGAGCATGAGAAGAGTTAAGTCCTGCACCTTGTTGTAGCAGGGCAGCGCTCGGCACAAGTAAGAATAAAATTGAATGAAAGTACAGGTCAATAAGACAAGAATAGGGAAAACATTGGAAATGAAAGTGCATAATTTGCTCCTGGAAGGTGGAGTACTGAGCCAGGCAGAATGAAAAAAGGATGACTTCAGTGCTGCTTGACTAGCTGGCAACCCTCCCACCTTCAGACTGAGTGCTGATTTTTAAACTATGCAAAATGTCTCCTGGGGCCGGAGAGCCTATCTGGGAATGAGACCCAGGGGGTGGAGACCAGGCTTCAGTGATGGGTACTGAGTACAAGAGAAGTGCCTCAGCATAATACTGAGGCAAACAAACACCTCTTTATTTGCATTCCCTAAATTCCTTGCAGCAGCCTCATGGCAATGATCAAAAAAAGAATTATCAGTGACGAAAAGTGGAGGGAATTACTATCAGAAAGCAAAGCAGTAGTGTTCACTTTAGTCTTAGTGCACAGCCATAGCATAGTTATGGTTAGCATGATAGGTCCAAGATACTTTGGAATCAAACTTGAGTATCCCATGCTTTCAACAGGAGATGGAGTAGAAGATCTTTCCCATGTAATTCTCTCAAAGATATCATAACAATGAGAGTGTTATCTCCATCCCGGTGGCCCACACTCCATGCCACTGAGACAGGCAGCCCTACCTGACACCTACAGCAATCCCTCAGACAACTGTAACTCGGCCTCCACCTCCTTCAGCACCAAGGAGAAGCCTTTGGCATCCAGCTCTGCACTGGAAGACACTGAGGGACAAGCCCAAGTCAACATCCCCAGCACTCTTGGTTGTAAATGGAGATGCTAAAACCCCAGTGCAGTTATCCAAAATTCTTGTTGCACATCTCACACCTAAAATGTGGGACTTTGTGCTAGAAGATCTTACTGGGTCCCTTCCAACACAGAATATTCTATGATTCTATCATTTTATGATTATAGGATTCAGCTAGACTGGTTTCTCTGCAAAATTTTAGCCTAGAGGAACTGGCATGGCCATGGTGTCAATGCTACCAACTGCAACCGTGCAATATCCCCGAGGCTTAGTCTGCCACAGAGAGAGAGGAGGGCATTCAAGTCAGCACAGGCAAAGGGAAGGGAGGTAAAAAGCAGGAAGAGCCCATCTGTCTCTGCCATGTGATGAGTCCCATGGTACTTCCCTGCTGTGTCTGTAGGCTGCACTGCCAAGTGAATGGAAAGCCTTATGCTATTTCCAGTGTCTTGCTGGGAAAAGGGGAGGACATTCAAGATCAATAATAGAGCTTTGGCTAGGTTTTCTGAGGAACTTGCTGGCAATGTGCTGTGCTGTTCATTGGAAATATCTGGGAATGCTACCAAAACCCCTTTGCTCCCTGGGAATTGCCTTTACTGGTCTGGAAATGGCTGCAGAGTGTCCTGCACGAGTAGTTTACTTCCTTCTCCTAACACAAGTGCCTCATTTGGCAGGAGGGAATCATAATGCTCTTGCAGGATTCTGAAATCTCAGGTAGCTCTGCCCATTGTTGGTATGAAAGGTTTCTCTCCAGTCTCGGTGTTTTGCCTGCCTCAAGAAGGGAGCAGTGCCTCTTTTGTCCCAGACAGCATGCAAGAGCCTCCTCAGTGAAACCAGCTTCTTCAGAATCCTGTCCTACAAGTGCCAGCCTCTAACCAGAACAGCACCTGCAAGGCCAATATTTTGCCACTTCCTTAGCTTTCTGGACACCAAAATAGATGCTGTCTGAGGCTGAACTGTGGAGAGTTGTACACCTCTGTAAGCTGCGCTGTACTCCCAGCTGAAGTCAACGGGAGAGTGACTTCTCTGCTGAGCTCCTGGCTCTCACCAGGCCTGGGCTCACTTGTGCAAACTAACATACTCAGGACAGCATGGGCAGACTGCACAGAGTGTGGCTTCCTCCGTCCTACACAATCTTCCAACGCTATCCCAGCAGGTTTTACACCCTCACACATGCCATACACATATGCAGCTTCATGTTACAGAGCCACCACCCTGGCGTGCTGCAACATGGGTCATAAATTACTTCAGACATCTTGAACTGGTCAAAAACACATAAAAAGAAGCATTTTCCATTGGACCTCATAGGCACCACATGGGATGAGATAAGTCACAGAGACAAGAACTGTGCAGCATGGATCAGCCCGTGCTTACGCCTCAGCCTCAGCACTGAGGATTAGCTCCTGGCTCTCTCCTATTTAGCAGTGTAGCCACAGGGTCTAAGTAACCTTCTCCAGCCCTATCACAGCTAGAGTTGTAATAACATAATCCTATTATTCTAAATATAGCCCAAGCTCCAGGGATCACTGTGAAATTCAGCCGTCTTCCATAGGTATACTTCCAGACCCTCTGAAGGAAGAGTTGGCTGGGTTCAGCCTTTCTGAAGAATAATTTCAGGTTGGTTTTGATCCATACCCTGCATCAATAAATACAGTCTAGGCCAAAGAACACATCTATAGAGGTGTCGTTCTTCTTTCTTCCAATATCTTTTTCATTTGAAGAGATTGCAGGTTGCTTTTTTTTCTATTTTCTCTCAGAAGTACAGTGTGGCATGCATATGGCTGGGGTGCTGCATTTGGAATTACAAAAATGATAAAATTTACTAGGCTTTTCAAGAGCTTTTAATCTGAAATAATAAATGAAACATCATAGATCAAACAGTATTCTCTTTATATGTTAGCAGTTAGAGTGAAGTTAATTCATAAAAGTAAGGCCAGAAGGATCTGGCCAAATACTTGTTTACCTTAAGAAAGAGCTTAAAATATAGATTAATGCTGCTTCAAGAAGATGTCAGATTAATATCATGAAATGCCCATAACCAATAGTAAAAACCTACTCAGTTAAATGGATGCCATCTGTGTATTCTGGCATTTGGTAACATAAACAGCTTTTGATACATTTGGACTCAAAGCAAAACTCGATCTGATGAAACTTCCAGAAATCATAAAAGACAATGAATTCACAGGTTTCAGCAGCTCGCATTTCACACTCGTAACTCAAACTTTGTTCCATGACTTTATGACAGGAACAAGAAGCGAGACTACCTTTGCAGCAGCCAGCAAATGTCTTTGTCAATGACAAGGATTAAGGAAAGAAACAGGAGGTGGCTACAGGAGGCTCAGTGCCAGAATACAGCCCAGCAGACAGCTGTGATATGGATCCAGCCTGCTGTGGGCTGGCCTGAGTCCGGGTCATCTCCATTGCTTGGGACTGGACAGTAGCATTGGGACGTAAAAACCATTTCTTTCAACACAGTTGTTTGCATTTGAAATGTAAGCTTCAAGTGACTTGATTCACCCATGAACCAAATATATGTTGGTCTGATCTATGTTATGGGAACACGAGTTTAATTTATGTGCCAGCTTAAATCTCTGTGCTTACCTCACTGAAGTATGTTAAACTGACTTTTCTTAAGTCTTTTATGGCTTCTTTTGCCAAATAGAGACATGGAAAAACTTTCTCAAGGCATATTTGCTTAGAAAAAAATAATGGTGGTGTATAATTTCTGGAAGGCTGATTGTATTGGAAGATGATACTATTTACAACTTTAGTTAATGCAAAATCATAGAATCATAGACACAATCAAACACTGCTGGAGTGCAATTGCTTTTCAGAGGAAGGCTGTTGATTATTTATACAAATCTAGCAACAATGTGTAATAGTTTTATACTTGGCAGAGAGCCAAGGAAATGTCACCAGCGTTTGAATTTATGTATTGCTTGTCTCAACCCAATGCAATCCAGAATGCTGAAGTTAGTAAAGCTACTCTGAAGGGGAAAAAAAGACTGGGATTTGAAATAGAGATAGGAATAGAGTCAGGAATCTGGATTTCCTTGCTCTCCAGCTGTCTGCTTTTCAGGAGCACTGTAACTTTCCCCAAATGAACATGGGGGACCTGAGAACTGACAGTGCCTAGAACCCACCAGCATCTTGGTGTGCTGTCTGAATCAGGAGGCACCTCTTCCCTTCAGGCTGGTAGGGGTTTGGTGGTGATGGATGGTGGCAGACCCTGCCATAACCAAGCATGAGCTGCAGAGCAATGGAAGTCAGATTGCAAGTGGTGAAATCACAAGTGGGTCTGTCTCAGATAGGCACCTAGAAATGGATGAGATGTGTTCCATTCCCAGGTGCTTTTTGTAAACCACAAGGTAGTTGATTTTATTCAAAGCACCAGAGAAAACATTTTAAAAAATATACAATGTTGATTTTCAGTGTTTTCAGGGTAAAAAAGAAATTACTAGCTCCACAGAGGAAGTTAGGCATTGGAGTGCTCTGTTTTCCACTGAATAAGTAACAAAAAATGCTTTAATGCTCATTGCAGATGAACTGGGATCCAGGCTGCTGTTACACCATAGAATTGCCAAGGAAGAAACTGGCTTCAGCTTCTTAGAAATGGGTGCAAGTTGTAGCATCATGAATGACACATCGAAAGAGCCTGCAAAAAAGCCCGATTTATGGCAACTCAGTGTTAACAGCAGAAATTACCTTCCTGCTTTGCATTCAGATAGACTGGAAAACCCTACGCAATATGGGCAAGCTGTCCAAAAGTCTGTAATCATCAGATATTTCAGTAAGTAAATTATAAAAAGGATTTTGTGAGATATTTTGTGACAATATTGGCTGTCCCAAAACTTTATGAAACCCTACGCTGTGTATCTGTGCTGAATAAGCCACGTAGTAATTTACAAACTTAGCACTGAAGTTGTAAATGTAAATAGTGACATAGTAGCTATGCTTTACTTTATACACAATAATGAAATTTTAATCTTGGGAAGAACTGTCCTTCAAGGCAGTAAGCCTTGGTCCTGGATGCTTTGAATTGATTTGTTTTTTGTTTCTTTTCCACTGAATTTGCTAAGAAGTCAGTTGGACACTGCAAAGGCAAAGGGACAGACATCGTAATTTCCCTTCTGCCAGTTGAAAGGATTTTATGGGGACACTGAAAATATGAAATGCTTTGTTGAATAGCTGGCACTAATGTCTTTTTTTTAGGAGCATAGAGAGAGTGCGGCAGTTCCTTTTCACTGTGGAGAACTTTAGTCAAAGGGGGACTTCATAAACAACTGCCTTGCACAGGATTTAGTACGTGCAATACTATTTAAACAGCTAATTTAAATGTAAGGTAGATCTCTACACACTCAAAAGGGTTGTTTGCCTTCTTACCTTCTGGTTTCCAAAGACAATCTTTGTCAAAATATACATACAATAGATTTTAATATAATAGCTGAGCTGGGTTGTTCTTCGTCTGAAAATTAAAGGGCCCCACCATCATCATCATAAATGATTCATTACCTTTGAGGTTTGGCAGGCTTTTAAGGTCACCTCTCTTTAAATTTGAAAATGCTTGCTCACATTCAAGTCTTCCTGCCAGGAGGACTCAATTCATTAACTTGCACTTATATGGATGGCTATTTTACTGTTACTTTAACTGAACTTTTATGCTGGCTGCCTGCTGTGTCCTGAGTGCTGTGAGCATTTCAGAAAGTAGGTGCATGCTGTGAAGGCAGCCTTCTCTGTAAATAATGTTCCAATTAATAAGACAATTATACAGCACTGCAGTACTTTATTGGTGTTCTCTGTTGCTGCAGTGTTGGTCAGAGCACAATAGTTAAGAGACCATCAACATTTTCTTATAAGCCCTTCTCTCCAGAAGCTTAGACTTAGAAATTCATACCACTCTGGAAATTCAACGTAGCCAAGAAGCAGAAAGGCATGCATTTTACAGTGTTCTGATATAAAATTGTTTATAGCTTATATGAGTAAAATTAAAATGAGAAGAGGGCATTTGGTTTAGTGGTTTTATATATGAAATGCTTTCTACTTTATGGGTTGTAAGAATAAAAGCAGACTGGAAATGTATATTCAGTTACATTTTAAAATGTTTACTATAACTCTTCAAAGGCATTTTAAACTGAAATTTTACAGGTCGTTAGTCTGTTACATGAGCGGGTCCTGGAACAAATGTGGATTGAAATTTCTAAGGTCCAGGCACAACTTGTAAAGACTTGGGTAGAATTTAGTTGCCCAGCACAAAAGATCCTGCATGTTCCTCTTGGGGATGCCTGTGGTCTACAACTGCTTTGCACTTTTCATTTAAAATTCCCCAAATACCTCAGTTTATGTTTCTGGTCACAGAAAACATTTCTCTCTAAACCATTTGGTACCTATGTCATGTCTCAGCCAAAAAGACATGCAGGAAGTAGCATCTCTTTTTCCCTTTGGGCCCCAACACTGTAAGGGAGCCTCAGACTTTCCCCTCCCAAGTAACAATACCTAAAAATGCCACTACTGCATTGTTTTAAAATGTGTGAGAAGGAGATTTTGTCATTTTCCCCATATGACAGATTTCTCATCAAATAGTTCTAGAAGCAGTGGAAGAAGGAATATATCCAGGGTGAGACCGAGAAATAAATGAGGAAAAGAAAGCAGAAAGAGCAGACTTCACAGCCCTGTGGCAAAAACCTGCAGAGTAGGTGAAAGTTTTGGCTCTCTGTATCAAATACATATACGGTCTTCCATTCACTTATAAAGGAATACATTGATATAGACACATACATAATCTGGGAAAATGTTATGAGAATCCTCTACAGTGTATTTCACATGTGATCAACACTAGAAATACTACTTTAAATAACACCAGTATCATTTTTCCTCTGTTGCAGTTCATTCAGCTGTTATGAACATCTGAATTCAGTAAGATGTAGAATTTTTCTTTTGTATATTTGTGGAAAGTCCAGAGCATTGGAGGTCTAATACTCCATTTGGATCCTTCAAATCTGTGATAATATTTAATAAGTATCAGGTTTGCCCATCTTGTGCACACATGTGCATTTTTCAGACTATCAGGAAATCATGCCCCTTTTCTGTCCTTATCAGCTCTCAGAGTGTTACTGCAGGTTATTTACTGTGGCTTAGATTTCACAGTATTAAATATAGAACACAAACTTCAGAGGCTTTTCTAATCTATTTGATCTAAAATCCACTGGAGAAATACGTGTTCTCAGCACCATTTGTCTGACAGGTTGAAGCTGCCCTTTAAGCCGACCATCAGCCAAACCACATGAATTTGTACTGTAGTTGTCAAAGGATGGGAAAAAAATAGTAGTTCATATGCTTGTGCTCACTTTTCTGGAGCCCTCCAAGGTCAGCTCCTAAAACCTCTTCCAAATTCCTTTGGCCTCAGTTTAGGCACCAATGCTGAGGGGATTCACACCTGAGCTGGTAGCTTGTCTCCAATTGTACTCCAAACTGGCTTCATCAGTTGCTGAAGTCACTGGTGTTTTAAGATCAAGTGAAATAGCTTAATACCTGTTTTATATTGTGGTGCCCAAAACTGCTCACAGTACTCAAGGTGAGGCTGCACCAGTGCTGAGTAGATATAAATGAAAGTTTTCCTTAGGCTTTCTGGAGCTGCAGGTGTTCCCTTTGCTGGGTGCCCAACACAGCACAAAGACACTGCGCTGGTTTCTGTGGGGCCTGAGCCAAAGGAAAGGCGATTGCGGAGAAGAGAAAGAGGCAGCGTGGTGCAGCAGGAGACATAAACAGACCTCGGTAAAGTGATCTTTCTCCGCTGGAAACATTTCTCCTTCCATTGTATTGCCTCTTCTCATTGCTGTTGGTGCAAAGGTAGGAAATGAAAGTTTCTGGAGGAACCCAGGTTTCCCTGTGGGAAAGTGTGGAGGCAGCTGTTGTGGGAGAATTTCCATGTATGTATGGCTGTGGGGAAGATGGCAATGAGGAGCGGGGTGCACCCAAGGTCCAGGCTATCCTGCAGGTTTGTGTGAGAGATGAATGTTCTTGCTCTAGAATTTAGGTGAAAAAAGTCGTGACAGCTAAAGAAGATTGGGCAAGGAGGCATGAGTGAGCCAGCTTCCACCACTGACCCCTTTTCCACCAGGAACCAGTGCAGAGCTGCCACACCAAAAACCCTGCTGTCCTGTAGACAGGCACTAAGGACTAATGGGGTTTATCCCTGGCAGCCAGGGCTCAGACACTACAGTGGGTGCCAACCATCACCTCATGCAGGAATTTTACAGAGGGGTGTCATGCACAGACCCCAGTGCCTGTTATGGAGGTGGATGTGGCTGGAAGGGCTGAGCAGAAGGCTATTTTTGTGCTACCACTGTTACACAGCTGAGCAACTGGTTCTGTGCTCTGACAGCCACCCAGGGAAGTCCAGCATGGCTTATGTACAAGAAGGCACAATGAAATCTGCACAGGATGCTGTAACGCCCAGACCAGGCCATCAAGCTCCTTTAATTTCTTTTGGTAGTTTATAAGAGAAGCAATAGAAGCAGGAGAAACAGTGGGAGAAACAAGAGTTACATGTCTACTTTATAAAAATGTATAGCTGTATTTTAAATATCTTATTGTTAGGTTTCTCCAGGCACATTGCTTTGGGTTTGTCTGTGACAGCACTTTTTCATTTCCATGTTGTAGTACTTTTCTGGAAGGACTTACTATAAAATCCATAAGTTCTTACCAGCTTTTTAAAGGAAATCCCAGTCTTCTGATGAATTTTTTGGAGACAGTCTGTTATAATTGGTCACGTGTGTGATTACTCTGCAGATTTCTCTTTGCTGTACAGGCCAAGGACTTTGCCAAGAAATCAGGCCAAAATAAGGGTGAAGACTGATTACAACAAAGTTATTTATAACAACCAGAAAAATGAAGTCTTACCAAATGACAGTACTGTCTTATGGTAATAGAAAAACTCTTCTTTGTTTGAAAAAGCTGATTCGTATATAAAAAATTTCAGGCTGACAGCTGAATGATATATGGAAGTTGATATATGGAAGATGATTTGCTTTCCAAGGTTTACACATTTATTGCAGCTCCGAAAGCTCAGACAGACCATTTACATGCCTAACCAGTGGCCCAACATGTAAGATGCTTGCAAGCCTCATAATGTTTCCAGCAGCTCCATTTCAGGCTGTTGAAAACCTTTAGTAATGCACCACAATAACTGGTTAAAAGGAAAACGTACTGTTCAAACAAATCTCCATTAAACTGTCATCTTTACTTTTATACTTCTTTTATTGCTGTCATGGGGATTTGTGTGATTTTTTTTCCTTTTTTTTTTTTTTTTGTCTCTCCATTAGGAAGAGGTAGCAAGTGACTCCCTAAACAAGTTTTTCATAGTTTGAAGTGTACACTAATTGAGCAAGCATCGTGCTTGCTTTTTCCAGAGCATGGAAGCAACACATAGCAGTGCTGCTTTTGTTTGCAACTAAGCAATGTGGAGTCTTAAAGCAAATTCAGCTACAGCACCTCACATATAGATGTTATGATAACTTATATCATACGATAACTTATGTCTGCTTCCTGCTCATGAGCAAATAACCTTCATCTGGGCCAAATACACTGCAAAGATCCTGGCCCGTGCATTAATAGCATACAAATGTCAAGGTGGAAGGGTAATAAGTTTATTAGATTGAGATACAAATAATGAATGGCATCATAATGAAGCTCTTCTTCTTGAAACCATAAATGAAAAAAAAAGACAGAAAAATGCTGAGCAGGCCATCAGAGGACTATTTTTTCAAAGGCCAGGGGAAGAGCCCTTCTCTGCCTTCCCTGGGATGACAGCCTTCCCGGGGTCCCCACTGCCGACTCCCCACGGGGCAAAGAGTGAAGCATTGGGCTGGCCCCTGTTAAAGGTCATCCAGGCCCCACAGGAGGGATGCTCAGGGTGGGTGTGGGGGCACCCAGGCGGTGCTGAGAAGAGAAGAGAAGAGAAGAGAAGAGAAGAGAAGAGAAGAGAAGAGAAGAGAAGAGAAGAGAAGAGGAGAGGCAGAGTTCGGCTGGCAAGAGAGGGAGGAAACCCAACCCTTGTCCCAGGTGTTTGTCAAAGGGCAAGTGGTGACACAGTCAACGAGGGCAGAAAGGAAAATGTCAGTGGTACGTAATGAAACAAAATCTTTCCCATGAAGGTGGCTAAGCACTGAAGATGTTTGCCCAGAAAAGTGAGGGATCCTTAGAGATTCCCCAAATTAGACCAGTGTTCTCTGTACAAAGTGGGGGACACCGGCAGCAGCCCGGACCTTTGCTGTGCCCTGTCATCCAGCTGCAGTAGTTCAGAGATGTTCTGCCGTGGTATAGATACATTGTTTAAAAATACTGTACCCTGCAGCAGCACCTCCCTGGAAACACCGGCCTTGCCTCCCATGCCTCCCAGGGCCCACTGAGTGTGAAGCCCGACGGTGAAGGTCAGAATATCCTATAAAATGCACAGTATCCACCAAACCTTCACCCCCTGCCAAGTCACTTGCTCGTGACTGCAGGGGTAAGCAAATGTGTGCCCTTGCAGCCGTGCAGCTTTCGCTGTGCCACAGTACTTAATCACATGCCCAGCATCGGATGCAACAAAAGCTTTTCTTCCCACCGTCTTCTTTTTGGGCAGCTCTTTTGCAATTTTCTTCTTAGTCTTAGCACTCATTTCACTCCTTGTCTCACTTTGGGAAACCTTTAGTGTAGTACTAATTCCACCTTTTTGTTTTCCTGTGTGAAACTTCAAGTTTTGAACTGGTAAATTTTTGGTGTCATACTAGCAACTACAAGTTGTGTTTAATTGTTTCTTTTAACAGAACCGAAAGTCTAGGTTGCACCCAGGCAGTTTTCCACCATAGACCTCCGGTGAAAAACTTTTCAGTGCTTTCCATGTAGGCTTGGTGGACGAGGTTGGCGATTAAAACCAGATGAAAGTCTCTTTTTGGTAAATACTCTTTGTGCCTTGAAAATACTGCAGTATCAGCAATCCACTGAAAAGTATTTTAAACCATGACACATAAAGTTCTCACAGTGTAAAAAAGGCATTAAACCCTAATGTTGGGAATATCAGTTGCCATTGAAGAGTATGGTCAACAATTCAATAAGCGATTTGAAAGCATTGTCTGAAAATACCCAGTTGTCAGAATTAAAAGGTCATATACCCCTTAAAAGACAGCAAACGACCAAAGAGTTAACACATTCTAGCTGCACCTCTGTAACAGTTTCTCAACTTTTGCAACACTTATTGACTTTCATTGAAAATGCCAGTCTTGGTCCCTACTGAAAGGCAACCCGTTTCTGAATTTTATTTAGAAATGTTACTTGATCCTTGAACAGGGAAAATACTGGAAAAAAATCTTATCTTCTGACAAAAATATACACATACATTGTATATACATATCTTACTGATTTTCTAAACAATTATTTAGGCAAAGTCATAAGGGAAAGATACTGAAATTTGACCAGAATATAGCCAAGAGGTCTTGACATTTTGGTATATACTTTTTTTTTTTTTTACTTCATAGTGATGAACCTTTGAAAAAAAGATTATTTTTTTCAACATCATACATATTTTCCTTTGTGTAGCCTAGCCATGCATTGGCCCTAAGGCTGCAGTGCATATGTGCATGAGGCCCACTGTATAAATTATTTTTCCTTCAGCTGTCACACACTCAGCAAGATACAGAGCAGACTTTGGTAGATGACAGCAGGTAAGGCAAGACTGTTTGCAAAAATAAGAATAAGTTCTTGCATTCATATAACTAGGAGCACAAACAGTTGCAAAGAGAGAGGAAAAAAGCACTTTCCAGCAATTATTTTATTGTCCATATGTACTGTTGTGGGAGTTTTCCTTTTGAGCTACTAGCAATGAATGACATTGTGGGAACTACTATTGTTAGATTTGGGTAATACTTTTTAGAGAAAACAGTTAACATGGCAAAAATGGTGGGTTTGTTTTTCCCTAAGCCAATACCACTTTTCCTAGGTTTCTTATCTGACATCGGAATCCGGCTGGAATGGGTAGCTATGGTCATAAGCACCGCAGACAAGTTTCTGCCACCCCCTGACTGAGTGGCCAGCAAACTGCAATTCTCACTTGGGAAATGGGGTAACTGGGTTTAACTTCTGGTATGGTCACCAGGGTTTGAAACCTGAATATCCTGTTTCTTAGGAGCATACTGTACCCTCCTTGTTATAAGAAACAGAGGATGGAGTGGGGGAAACACCCTCAAACCCTCTTGCTGATGGCACGAGACCTTGAGTAATTGAGCATCCAGTGGAGCAAGGAGGACAAACACTCACGCCATTCCCAGATGAGCAGCCAGCTCTCCCAAGTGAGGAATTAAGTTCCTTCCTTTTCCAAAGACTTCCTGTGCTCTCCTTGAACCACTGGGTAAAATATAGTGTTTTATTTGTTTTTCTTGATTTGATGATAAAAAAATTTAGTTTAATGTTTTCTATTGCAACATACTTTCAATTTTTCTTTTACTTGATTTACTACATTCTCTCTGTGAAAAATGAAAGAGGATTAAGATACATTTTGGAATCTCCTTTTTTAAATTGTTTTTAAAATAAAAACCACAGTGTGAGACTGGAAGGAAATACCCCACAGTCATTGCCAAGAATATATTCCAGTATGTCCATTTAGCACCACAGACACCACTGTGGTGCCTGAACACTGCCCAAAGGGCCATAACTGGCCTAGGGACCATTTCCTATATACAAATTTGTTTATTTTTTTTCTCCAAGGGAATTACCTTGGTAGGAAGTCTCTAAAATGCATTTCATTAGGGTTTTTTGGTGATATTTGATCAGTATTCAGTGCTGAAGTCAAAGTGAGGAGCAGAATAGCTGTACTGGGACGGAGCTGGTGTCGCCAGCATCGCTCATACCCAGGGCAAAGGGGGGCTTCAGCCAGCCAGTCCCAGGGCCTTTTAGCAGCCCGTAAGAACAATGCTCCAGGAGTGAAGTTCGTTTTCACCATGGAGGTCTCACAGTGTTGCCTCTCCTCACAGGACACGTTATGATCTCTACCTTAGTATTTCAGCTGCCCAGCACTTGAGGATAAGCTTCACTGACACTCTTGCTGTGAGCTGCTGTTGAGTGGAAAATTACTGTAAGTGGGAGATGGCACAGCCCAGCTGTTTTCATTAGTCTTCACTGCTACATCCTAAAAGAGGGACACAAAGCTCAGGAATATTGTCCTTCAGCACAGTAAATATGTGTATAGCTACTGCATGGCATTTACAGAGGCATTACAGTCCTGCATAATAGTTCCATTTCAAGAGATATAAAAAAATAAATACTTGCATGATGTTTTATAATAACATATTTCATTCAAAATATGTTTATAAAGCCCAGTTTTTCTGTCCTACCAAACTTCTGCTCACAGTAAGGAAAAGCATGAGGCCAGCATAAGTCTCCCACATCTTTGGTTACCTGACAGGCATGTGGCTGTGCAATGAGCTGATAATCAAAGGCTTTACATCAGAACAGCCATAATTTTTCTGATCCCTTCATAAAACACACAAGCCTTACAGAAATAATTCAAGTTTGAGTCTATGCCTCCAAAGGAGGTTTGTGGGTGTTTTGGTTGTTTTTTTAAAGGATGAAAACATTACCACCTAGTGGCAAGGCTTCAGAACATAGCAAACCTAATGTGAAATCTTGCATCAAAAAGTAGGTATCCTGAGTTTCTGTGCTTGACAGAAAAAGAACGAGGTGAAAAATAATTATGAATTCAAACAGGCAGCAGAAAACTGAGTGTAGAAATGTCAGCAGGGAGGTAAATTTCTGAGATTCTCAAGCCGATGCCTGAGCTGCAACCAGCTGCAACTGGTATGTGCTGGTTCTAAATTTTCATCCCACCTGAACTGAACAAACACGGCACATCCTCCAATTAACAAATAAATGTGAGATGAACCCCACAGTTAGGAAACTGATCACAATGTGCTTCTGCACATGGACTATACAGACCAGGAAAGTTAGGCTCCGGCTGATGTAAAGAAGAGCTGGTGTTGATAAGAGGAGCTCTCAAACTGAAGTAGCAGTCTCAGAATGAAGAAGCGAGTCTGGAAAAACAACAGCATGTATCTGGCCTGAAGGCATAACCCAGTGGTGGGGAAGAGGGAGGAGACCAGATAGCTTGCAGCCCATGATGCCTGAGACTGTTAACGAAGAGCAGCAGCACAGCACGGACCAACCTGACTTTCTGCCTGATCATCCTCAGTCAGCACCTTGTCCCTGATGAGATGGATGGTGACACTTTGTGACCACAGTGCTGGGGTCAGCCAGAGAGTGGGTGGCTTGGAAAGCAGAGTAAATCTCTGGTTTCTTAAATAAGCCCCAGTTAATCCAGAGCCACTGCAGGCTGTTGTTCACTGTGTCTCACCCATGAGAGCACCTTGTTTCCAAATGATCCTTTTCAGCTAACTGCTATTCCCAATGAATGTGTATGGTTGAATCCATGAGGTTTCTCTTTATGTTATCTAAACCCTTTGGTTTAATTAGACTTATACACTTGCCAGCAATTTTACTTTTTTTTTTCTGCTAACACACTACCATAGTTTTACATAATCTATTAGGTAGATGTAACTCACTGAAAGAGGGTGTGCATTGACTTCCTCTGGAGAAATTCAGGAACTGCCAGGCTGACATACAACCCTGTCAGGGTTATTAATAACACTGCTAAATTTGATAAATCTGACATTTTTCAAAGATTCTTCTATAAACAAGCATTTAATGCTTGACTGATATCTCTGTTGGAGTGGGTATAGAGTGGGATTCAGAAGGAATGAAATCCGTGGCAGATGTGTATTCGTAAAATATCTCGCCTTCAGCATCTCTCTCAAATGATGTCCCAGTTGCGCAATTCTTCCATTCTGCCTTGCTCTTGAAACTGCATATCCACAGCAGACATTAATGATAAAGAAAATCGGTGTCTCTTTTTGTAAACACCTTCTGGTCCTGTGCAGTGAAACTCTAGGGATCCAGACACAAATGGAAGCATTTATGTAATTATTATATCAAAACAATGGATTTTATTTCTGGCAGGAAAATCATCTTATGTGAAAAACCTTTCAAATGCCACTATTTGATAGGAGACCACCAGCCAGATCTCTAGAGGAAGTCAGAAACTACTGTGATTTCCCCACATTGTTAAAAAATGAAGTTTACTGTGGCGTTCAGTGAGATTTGCCATCCCTGTGAGAACAACTAGTATTTCTTTTCAGGGAACCTGGTTCTTAACCTACTGAGGAAAAAAAAGGCAAATAGCACAGGTATTCCTGTTGCAATTTTGCAGTCATTTTGTCTGTGCCTGGGCAGTGGTCTGATCTCCCAATGGACTGGTCTCAAAGGGACTCTGAATATGTTATTAAAAAATAAGTGCGACATACTGACACGCTTGATTGTAGGAACTTGTCTGCAGCCCTTTGAAAGCTCCAGCCCTCGGTGCTTGTGGGACAACTGTGATGAAGTGGTTGCACAGCTGCCAGAGAGCTGCTGAGCAGAAAGGAAAGCAGGCTTTGTCTGCATGGCCGAGGCTGGCAGCCTTCCACTGTCAGACACTGCCACTGAGTTTGTTCTTTACCCATAAGATGTATGGCCAAGAAATTCTCCTTTAGCCCTTCAGTACCCAAATTTACTATTAAGCTTCCAATGATTAATGCCTCAAAATGGTGAGTTTTTTACCAGATGGGTAGTTCTGCATAATTTAGCAGGCTCCCAAGAGACATTTCAAAGACTAAGCTAAAACAAATCAATGAAACAAAAAAAACCTGTACCAAAGCCACACTAGAAATACACCCTGCATTAGGGATTCCTTATATATTTCTTTAGGGACTAGGAACAAGGCATAGGTAAAATATCTTGTCTAGGAAGGAGAAGGCTCTGAGCATGCTTTATTGCAGCCTTTGAATACTTAAAGGGGGCTTCTAAAAAGGCTGGAGAGGGGCTTTTTACAAGGGCATGCAGTGATAAGACAAGAGGCCATGGCTTTAAACTGAAGGAGGGTAGTTTAGGTTAGATATTGGGAAGAAATTCTTTACTATGAGGGTAGTGACGCAGCAGAACAGGCTGCCCAGAGAAACTGTGGGTGTCCCATCCCTCAAGTATTCAAGGCCAGGCTGGATGGGGCTCTGAGCAGCCCGGTCTGGTGAAAAGTGCACCTGCCCACAGCAGGGGCAGGGGTGGAACTAGCTGATCTCTGAGAGTCCTCTCCAATCCAAACCATTCTATGATTCTATAAAAGCTTTGATTTTCTATGTAGACCCCGTCTTATCTCAAAATACAGTTCTCACTCAGTAGCAATTATGATCAGCAGTCACTCTTCCCTCACACCCATACACACCTAAATAAAGATACAACAAGTAGAGAAACCAAGAGGTTGCCCAGGGAAGCTGTGGATGCCCCATCCCTGGAAACCTTCAATGACAGTTTGAATGGGGCTTTAAGTAACCCGGTCTAGCTGAAGATGTGCCTGCTCATTGCAGCGGGGTCGGACTAGATGACCTTTAAAGGGCCCTTCCAATGCAAACTGTTCCATGATTCTATACGTTAGGCAAGAGTGACATCTACTGTCCATCAGCACCAGTAGCCCAGAGCGGATGCAGTTCCGTCCCACTGGCCAAAATCCTCCCTTACAGGGGCATAAGGACAGCGGTGGAAGGAGTCTCTGCTCATTTCTGTCCTCAGGTTTTCAGTCTGTATTCTCAGTTAAAATGAATGAGAGACAGTACTTTAGGAAATATTATTCAATCATCCAGACTTCTGGTTGATGAATGAAAATGGCATTTGGAGCTGGAATTCCCAAGGCTAGGGCACACATGACCAAAGCATTATGACTAGCAGCTCAAAACTGACCAATCAAGAAGGCTGAAGTTCTCAGTAATTCGGGGTGTGTAACTAGAGAGCCAAATCCTCTTTCATTTTGAAGAGGAACCTGAAGGGAATGAGAATCCGGGCTGTGAAATCAAACTTAAATCAAATACATTGAAGTATTTTGATACTGAAAATGGATACAACCTAATCTGTGAACAGATCCCAAGGCCCCGCCATATGGATGTGTGTGTGCCCTTTGCCCTGTTCCACACTGAAATACCACAGTGCAGGCCTGAAAAAAAGCATTCCCGTTAAAAACAAACCTGACAATTTGCTTATCAGAAATTAGATTAAACAATAGAAATATTTTTTAGACCACAAGTCAAGTCAAATGAGTAATTTCAGAATACAAATTTCTATCTAAATAGAGTTCGTTTTCTGCATGTGAATGCTCAGGGTAACCAAGCACACAGACATGCACACAGCCATACATATTCAAACCCCAGGCATGAAAAGTTAATATAAAGTACTGCATAATACTGAGGCCTATTAAAATAGAAAAATTAACTTATTTCAGCTAAAAATTTTGTTTTTGCAGCCTCGTGAGAAACAGTGAGTAAACAGATGAGCCTGGCTGATAAACAGAACCCTCTAGCTGTGGAAAGGATTGGATGCAACAGAGGGTAGCTTTGTTCTGTATCAAGGTCTGTCTTCCTGAAGCCATAGGACACTTAGATACTTCTCACTCTTGAAATGATGGCTTAATCTTTCCTTTGACTTCTACAGCTTGCAGACTTCAGAGGATCAAAAGATCCTGGAATCAAGCAGTTTGGCAGGGGTATCAGGAGGCCTCCAGTGCAATTGCCTGCTCAGAACAGGGTTGGCACTAATTTCAGATCAGGTTTCTCAGTACTGTGTCCAGCTGGGACTTGTAAATCTCCAGGGATGGCACCTGCACAGCCTCTCTGGGTGCTCTGTTCTATCTCTCAGCTGCCTTCAGGGAGAAAAGATTTCTCTTACCGTGATCTCCAAATGCTTCCAACAAAATTTGACTGGATGACATTTTTGGTTTTTGGCCACAAAAAGGCAGTGATAGAGGGAATAAGGGAAGACACAGGCATTTTGAAACACCATTGGGCCTGTGGGCCAGCTGAGCATGCAAGGGAAAAATATACAGACACCAAGAATATGCAGACACTGGCAGACTGGCTCGGGCACTGCTTAGGACTAAGACATGTTTCACAAGAGGTGACCATCATGCCTAGATCTGTACCCTCATCTGCTCTTCCACTGAACATGCTCAGAGTTTTGTTACTGCGTTCGACAAGGATATCATATGCAAGAATTTCATTCTTGTCTTCCAGTTAAAGGACATAAGGCAAAGGCTGTCATGGAAATCTTATCTTTTTGCCTGAGCTAATCTTCACACAGCATGAGATCTTAAAGAAAGAAAAAGTGCTGCGAATAAAACTCACCGAAGACTAACGTTTCCTGTCTTATTGTACAAGGCCTCACGGGTACTTTTGGCATTCTTCAATTATTTTGTTGTTTCACTCCAAGAAACAATTACAAATCGTGTGGGAAAACAAACTGGGAACAAACTTATGTCTTTGGAATACACACGTGACTTGCAGAGCTGCCATTAACAGGATGAGTGGGGATCCATCCAGCGTGCACCCATCTACCCTGTTAGGTCCTGCAGGCACAGTGATACTCCCATGGGGGCAAAGATGTTACACCAAGAGAAAGAAATAGAGGTGTTGGCATCCATCCCATTTTAGCAGCCTGAGTTTCCCACTGAGTGCAGGAAGGAAGTGTTCAGTGCAGGAGGGGCAATGAATAGCCGGAAGAACGCCCGGTGTAGGTGCTTCAGCGATGAAAATTGCTAAGCTGCCAATGCTCACAGGACAGCTGCACCCTGGGAATTTTATGCAGAATCAAAGGAAAAGGAAAGCTTTTGCCAAAGGAAAAACTGTGGGTGTGAATGAAAATACCTGCATGTGGTTTGTGCATGTTTTAAATCGCCTTGATGACAACCAGTGAACGCATTTCAATGGTAGGTACTTAAAATCTCTCAACTGCAAGTGTAAAACCTCTCTGCTGGGAAAGGAGGGGAGCAACATAGCAGGAAGGAAGCATGTGGCCAATAAAGTCAGATGATATTTATTGGGGGAATCAAGGGCAATTAGTATCCAATCCCCACTGATGCCCATTACACTTTTGAAAACCTCCTATCAGTCAATATGAAATTTGGCAATCTGGCAGAAGACATTTTTGAAGTCTTCAGGTATAAGGGACCCAAAACATAATGACAGAGTAATCTCAAAGTCATTCTTCGCACAACATGAAAATTGTTCAAAACCGTTTATAGGGAGATTACACAATGTATCACATGGAATTTGTGTAAAAATACATGCTAAGGAACATCTAAATTTGAGCAAAGAATTTGAAATAACTAAATTATTTAAGAAAACCTCTTTCCAAGGAGAAAAAAGCAACTAGGTTTTGCTGGGAATGACAGCAGGAGGATCCCATTTACCTTCTGACAGAAGGAGGCAATTTCTAACAGCTGAATCACCTTAAGGTATTTATATTTTGGAAGCTGGAGACTACATAGTAAAGCATAGTCACACCTGAAAAGCAGGACAGCCACTCTGAAAAGGGCTGTGCTATGGAGGCTTTCCTTGCTGACATTGTGTGACAGCAGTTTCTTTGCTGCATAGCTTCACTGCTCTATATGATAAAAGTGGGCAGCACAATACATTCTTTGTTCTGTTGTTGCTGGTGCACCATCAGCATGGGTTTTTTTGGTGATTCTTAGACCCTATTAATTGCAATTCTTCTTTCTCTTTTTCCTACTCTGGGTGATGGTTTCCTAGCCCAGTACATCTCTTTATATTCCTGTCTCTCCACCATTCAGAAGTGGAGGGGAAGATTTTCTCCATTTTCAGATTTTTCAAGGGAGCTGGCCATCACATTCAAGGAAGTGCTGGAAGTGCTTTATTGCCTGGTTATCTGGGGACTATAAAATGCTCCAGATCACACACCAGGCTGGGCATTTTTATAAACCATAATCAAAAGGAGCACATAGTTGGACATCGGCTTCTTCATGCATAGCATCATAGCATCATTAAGGTTGGAAAAGACCTCCAAGATTGCCGAGTCCAACCTTTGATTGAACACCAGCACGTCAACTAAACCAACCAGCATGTCCAGTTGTTTCTCGAACACCTCCAGGGACAGCGACTCCTGCACCTCCCTGGGCAGTCCATTCCAATGTTTAACAACCCTTTTCATGAAGAAATTCTTCCTACTGTCCAACCTGAACCTCCCCTGGCACTGCTTGAAGCCATTTCCTCCTGTCCTATCACTGGCTGTGTGAAGAGTTGGGAGAAGAGGCCAACCCCCACCTTGCTACAGGCAGCTGTAGAGAACAAGTTGTAGAGGTCATGCTCCAGCACCTCAATGTCTTCCTTGTTGTGAGTGGCCCAGAACTGGACACAGAACTTAAGGTGTGGCCTCAGCAGTGCTGAGCACATGGGGACAATCACTGCCCTGGTCCTGCTGGCCACAGTACTGCTGATACAGGCCACAGTGCCATTGGCCAAGAACTCTGGATCATGGTCAGCTGGCTCTTGACCAGCATCTCCAGATCCTTTTCTGCCAGGCAGTTTCCCAGCACCTCTTCCTCAAACCTAGAGTGCTGTCTGGGGTTGTTGTGACCCAAGTGCAAGACCTGGCATTTGGCCTCACTAAACCTTCTAAAGTTGACTTCAGCCCATCAATCCAGCCTCTCCACACCTCTCTACAAAGCCTTTCCTATGACCTCTGGACAAGTCATGCCAGCAGAAAAGTGTATTAGTCATGTAATATGGCCAGGATAATGGTCCATCAGTCATGCAATCCTTTTCTCTAGCAAACCCCTTCTCCAGCTGGGTTGCCCTCACAAGCACATGGTCTTAAGTATCTCCCCCAACCACGAGACCCATTTGAGCCCCAGTGGCACAGTCCTTGATCTTCTCAGAGCCAGGTCCATCAGGTCCCACCAACCTCCCAGTTTGGAGAGCATGGGTACCTTTGCTTTCCTTGAGAGACAAGGGTTTGGTCTCAGCTCCCAGCATCCACCAAGCTCTCTGCAGAGAAGTTCCTGCCAGTTCAAAACCCTGCTCTTTCCCCATCCTTCTCCCCATCTCCCACCTCTCCTGTGTTGTGTTGTGCTGTGCTGTGGGACTTGGAGGACAGGTAATCCTTCAAACAGGCACTGAGCTGGTGCTGTCTCTCCCTGCCTGAGTGCTGCTGGCCTGCCTCCCTTACTGAGGGCTGGAAGCAGCCATAGCAATCCACTCCAGCCAAACTGGGCAGGTTACAGGCAGTCCCAGCTGATTTTCCGAGTGAGACAGGGTAGGTCCCTATGTCCCAAGCAGGTGTTGGAGGCCAGATGGGAGGAGAGGTGGCACTGGGACAGCCTCGCTACTCAGGACATGGCAGCTAGTCTGCAGGTAGATGAGAGGGGGCAGAGCTGCTCTCGCTTAGCACCATGGAGCCCATGCTGTCTTCACCTGGCAGAAACCTGGGAACAGAGTCAGAGCATTCCCACAACCTGCCTGATAGCCCATGTGGGCTTTTCCAGCCAGTGTCACTGCACAAGCCTCTGGAATTTAAAAGCAAACACTACCAGCTGGAGTAAGGTATTTAAGAAAACAGCTATGAAGAGGAGAGAAGACAACACTAAAGGTTTACAGGTAGAACGCATATTTTGATTTAAAGGTAGGAACTTGGAGGCAGGGCAAAGTGGAGAGAGATGAGCAAAAGATTACAAGATGATGGAATATGGAACAAATTAAACTTATCTGGGATGCATCCAACACTGGAGTTAAATCCACATGCTCTTTCTGCGTGAAAATATCTCCTGAATTATAAAGGATAAGGGAAGCAGGGCTCACATCTTGATCCCTGAGTACATCATTTGTGTCTTTTAAATCTAAGTCAGTTGGAGAGTTGAACACTGAGAGCCATATTCTATTTAATTTATTCAGCAACACATCTGTGTGAAATATAGTCCAATTACAGGCACTAGGTTACTTTGCCATGGCTGCAGCCATTTGGCTTTTATTTCCAGCAGGCTGTAATTAAATTATCACAATGCAGAAGCAGACAAGTTTCCCTTATACGTGACTGCAATTAAGGACATGCAATCACAACATTTTTTAAAGTGACTCAAATCAATTCGTTACAGTAAAGAATACCATGTAATAAAGCAGTGACTCCACCATTAGGACTGAAAGAGGGTTTCTATTTCAATAATCTAGTTCCCTTCTAGTACGAGTTCTGCTTTTGGATAATTTATTTAAAGCTTATTATGTGTCTACAGCATATATCATTTGCCCTCAGCTTGGGCTGCAGAAGTGCCATTATGGCCAATTACTTAGTGTGATAAAATCTGCCACAGTACAAACTGTTCCTTAATTAGATTTAAGTTTTGTCTAAATTCTATTTGTAATTCAGGCAGCAAAATAACAAGGCCAATAGCAAAAACTTGCTGTCTCCTTCCTTTGGTCCGTGTTGTAACCTGTTGTAATCTTAGAGCAGTTCAGAACTGAAATCCCACACCCATGTGCTTTTCTTGCAACACTTGTCCCCACTTTGTGTTTCCATAACCAGTGCAGGACTTTGGGGCTGGTCTGGCCTCTGAGGGAGTTCCTTGACCTGAACCCAGCCACAACATACAGCACACCGATAGTGAAGGCCCCAAAAGCCCCTGAGGGCCAGGGGCTGCCAGCAGGGACCACGCTGTTGAGTGCCACTGATGTGCTTTTTGGTGATCACAGGCATTTGCCCTCTGGCCTCTACAGTTTGCTACAAGAGCACTCTGGCTGGTGGTAAACAAGCTGCTGACAGAATGAAAGTCTCACAGAACCCCAAAGAGAGTGCTGTGGGGAGCAGCGCCCAGCCAGGCCCTTCAGCTCGCTCAATAGCTGTGCGCTGTGAGCAGCAGGATGGGCACAGCCCTGGCGCTGCCAGCGTCAGAGAGCACAGCACAGCTACTGCAGGGTGGGGCTGCTGCTGCCAGCCCAGTTAATCACTAGCCACAGCAGAGGCTTCAGGTTTGCTTGGGAAGGATGGCATCTGTGCACAACAGTGAATTAGGACCACTGGGTTTGTCCAAACCACTCCCACACCATCCCCAGCCATGACAAGAGGTTTAAAACTGATTTGCTCTTTAAAAAGCATTGCCAGTGTTTGGTATACGTCTTCTTAAGCTCCGGCTACAGTTTTCAAAGTATTTTAAATATGTTTGAACCAAATGTTCTACACAAATTTGAATTCAAATCCTGCAAGCTTTCTCTCTACAGCTACAGCAAGAAAATTCAGAGTGAAACAAGAAATAGAAGCAGTGATTCAGTAGGATCCTTTTTAACAGGATCCAGGCCACAGTAATTTGAGGACAGGCATCATCGTATAAGAAGCTGCATTCCTCTGGAAAAAACTGTGCTAGAGATGTATTCATTTTTTTCCAGCAGAACATTTGCTCCATTTTAGAAGAAGGCACTTCTTCACAGAAAATGCATTTATTGAATGCCATGTTAACAGTTATTTGTTGTGTGCATCAGTGACCATCTATTTCCTGTTGCAGAGATTGTATACCAGGCTGTCTTTACTTTCCTTGAATCCTGCTCATGTCCCATATTGCATCTTGCAATTGGCTGCTTTACAAAATTGGATGAATATATTCTGATGTTTCAGAAAAGTTCTATCTAAGACTAATGTCAAAGCAAAACACCATTTAAAATTTTTACAGGGATGGAAATTTACATCGCAGCTAACGACAAGCCTAAAAATAACTTATTTCTTGGCAACATCAACCTTGTTAATGAACTAAAATAATGAAATATTCCTCTATCAGTGGTTTCCAAAAGCGAGAAGAAAAATGTTAAGCAGCTCCAGTAGCAAAAAGGATGTGAAAACATCTCAACATACGTCCTTTTATTTTGTTGTTTTTTTTTTTTTAAACCAACAAAGCTGCAAATGCCTTTTACGGAACAGTTGTGTTCTGGACATTACCCTCTATACTTTTGGTCAGTAGCACAACATGACTAATCTGTCCTTTTTCTCCATTTGACCCCTGATGAGAGCAGAAAGTGAACTTTGTATACCAGAGGACATATATCAAACACTGTGGGCCTGGGACCCTTATATTACAGCTTCATTGTGCCTATGCAGGCCCTTTCCTGAAAATATGTATTTTAAAATAAAATTGGATCTATACAGGTATGATAAAAGGCTTCTAGATCAACATCAAATTTTATCAACACAGCAAGGTCTTTCTTTATTCATAAAAGGCACTTTAATAGGAGCACTGATGAGCAGTTGAAAGGAAACACCTGATTATAAGTTGTTTTTAATGAGATGTGAGGAGGTCTTATCTGTCAGTGAACACTAAACATTCCTCCCTTCCTTAACAGCTACGGAGAAAACATGAACACAACAAATGACATCTTAGCCAACTCCACCACCCAGCAAAGCACTGAGGGTGATTTTCCCAAATGCACCATGTGGAAGTTGGTTTCAAGACTTTGTTCCTCCACATTATGTATAACGTGATCTTCCTGGTGGGCTTCCCAGGAAGCTTCATTGTCATTTGTATTTACAGCTTCAAGATGAGGCCTTGAAAGAGCAGCAGCATAATCAGGCTGAACCTGGCACCCACAGACCTGCTCTACCTCACCTGCCTTCCCTTCCTGGTACACTATCTGGGATATACTAACACTGGGGAGCGCTACATTTTTGGTGAATTCATGTGCAAGTTCATCTGCCTCGGCTTCCACTTCAAATTGTACAGCAGCATCCTCTTCCTCACCTGCTTCAGCACCTTCCACTGTGAGGTGTTGGTTCACACAGTGAAGTTCTTCCACATCCAGAGGAAGCAGTAAACAGCAATGGCTTGCACAACCACTTGGTTGATCTAACTGGAAGCTGTCAGCCCTGTCAACTTCTTGATCTCTTCAAAAGGGACACAAAACATAAGGTCCTTACGCCTTAACCTTACCAGTTCCGAAACCCTGGGCACAATCAGGTGGCTGCTGACCAGCCTGGCCTTCTTTTTGCCCGTGCTGATGGTGATTTTGTGCTATGCACTCGTCATTTGCACCTTGGCCACTGGCCCCACACATGGGCTTGCTACAAACAGAAGGCTCTCAGACTTGCTGTTGTCCTCTTAGTGGGCTTCTGTGTGGGCTTCTTCCCCTTCCATGTCTTTTGGGTGGCTCTGTTGCCTAAGATCAGAAGAAAAGCTTTCCAAACAATATTAGAATTAATAACATAAACAGCAATCTTTTAATGAAAGCTTTCATTAAAGCAACAGCTCAGGTTAACTACAGTTGTGTAGTACACCACTTTATGTCATGGTGGGAGGCAATTTCCAGCAAGCCATGCTCTCTCCTTTGAGGTGTAAGTGGAGCAAATACATCCAGGAGCAAGTAGTCCAGGAGCAAAAATTACTTGATCAAGTCAAAAATCACATTTAAGTTGTGAAAGAGTCCCTTGAGGTAAATTCCAGCAAACCTGGGATGGCTTTGGTGCTGTAAGCTCCTGCAAAGGCAGCTGTGTTGGTGTGATAGCAAGAACTGCAGCTGACTTTGCCTTCTCCCTGCAGTAGAGCACTTGTCAAAAAGCTGTCTTGGGAGCAGGTTTATATACACCTCTCTTAGCAACCAAAGAAAGACAAGGGAAAAGACAAGATTGTAAGCCACCTTGAAGGTGAATCTTAAAACCATCCAGCCAGACTGTTCCCAAAGACATTTGGGAAGCACAGGGTTCTCCAGCTCTGGGCTTTGCTACTGATTACAGAAATATGGAGAGCTTAGTCTGGACATGAGAACAACTTCCATTGATTTCAGTGTTGTCACTGATGTAGTGCTTTGTTTATTACAACCTAAGTAAAACATAGCAGATATTGTCATGGTTGCTGAAACCACTGAATTTCACACTTAGAAAGCTCCTAGATAAATCAGATGTTTTCAGATTGGATGGACCCAATGAACTTCATCTTAAGGCACTGAGCAATTCAGTGGTGAAATCTCAGAGCTGGCCTAGGGGAGGATGAGAAGAATATGAGAGGAGGACGTACATGGTGAATACAAGGATACGTAAGTACACATATAAGTGTGTATATATATATAAGTGTATATATATATATATATATATATATATATAAATTGGAACCATAGAATGGCTTGGGTTGGAAAGGACCTTAAAGACCATCTAGTTCCAACCCCCCTGCCCTAGGCAGGGACACCTTCCACTAGACCAGGTTACTCAGAGCCCCATCCAATCTATCCTTGAGCTTATATAAATGTGTGTGTGTATATATATAAGTCTACGGAAGATGATTATAGATGAGTACCAGCCTTTATGAATCTATCAGCTGTGTATAATCCCAGATCATTCTGATTTCCTACTACAACAAATTAACAGGCTCGTACTTGAAGAATAAGATGATGGCATATATCTTGACTCCAGAAGAAGTTTTGACTATCTGAGATGACCCTCTTGTGTGTAAGCTAAGGAAGCAGCCTGGAGGCAACTACTTTTGCTAGTTCCAGAGTTTATGCTCAGAGTCAAGAAAAATACACATTACTGTCAGAGCAGGGGAAGCCACTAGGCATTTGATCAGCCTGTCCTGGGTTCAGGGGTATTAAGTGTTTTCGTTATCAAATTGGATGATGAAATAAAGTCTGCTTCTTATATTTACATATTTACATGAAGCTGAGAGGACAAAAATTAAGCTGACAAATTTCAGCTATGGTCTTCAATGACACAGGCTGCTACTAAACAGTGACAGGTGCAAAGTTCTATATTTCAGTAGAAATAACGAATTGTGCAAGTACAAAAGGAGAAAAAAAAGAAACCATTATTTAGGTAGCAGTTTTGTAGAGAAAGATCTGTGATTACTGTGAATCATAGGAGCTGACAGTTTGAGTGGGCTGACAGTGTTTGCTGTGGCAAAAAGAGCAGATGTATAAATAAAAAATAGTGTTTATGATGCCTTGCAGATATTTAAAATACTTTGTTAAAGGACCATCCATCAGATATGTCTTTTGGAAGCACTACCACAGGCCTTTTGACATGTTTTCCAGTTTAATTTCTCTTCTTCTGCACTGTTGTCAAAGGCCAAATTTTACAGGTTGCCACTAGATAATGATCAATCATGGTCAAGCTATCTGGTTTCACATACGCATGGTTAATTCAAACCCAGAAGTTACACAAATACACAAGGTGATTCACACAAAATAAATCTTTTCTGACATAGATTCATAACATCCCAACTCTCCAACATTCTCTTCCTCTTCCACATGAGTGAAAGAACAAGATGTGTCTATCACTTACACATATACATCTGAAGGAGTGGATTAAAAATTATCTTTTTTGCTCTGTCAGAGCATTTTTAATTCTTGTTTTCAGAAGCTCTTCACTCTCAAGCCCAAGCCGAGCTTATCACACACAAGCAGAAGCTCTTCAATATAACTACATGTACAATGTAAAATGAAGCAGCTGAAGGTGAAAATTGTGAAATGGAAGTTTTCATGGCTTTCCACCTCTAACAGCAAGAGTGACAGTCTCACAGTGTCAGTGACTTGGAGAGGGGCTACCTTTTTGCCCCCTCCTCTCTTTCCTTAATATAGATGTTGTTTGGTTGCCTTCTTCCTGCTCATCCACCACATCTCTTCATTTAGTTTGGGCTAAAGTAGCTGATTTTAAAGTGCTGAAGAAGCTTACGGGATGGTCCTGTAGCTGTAGTTCACTGGTGGGGAAAGAACCTCCAGGAGAAGGGCAGTCGTAGCGTGGCTGGGTCTGGAAAAGGAGAAAAGTTCAACCTTAACACAGACACTTTTAAAGCATTCAAGGACTGCTCAGGTGCTCTGCCGGACTGAGAGGTCATTATCTCGTGCAACTCATTCCTTTTGCTTACTGTGAAGCTTGATAGCTTCTATTTTTAGCTGCTGTTAAGTTTACAGCTGAAACAAGGATAAGTGCTTCAACTGCAGTAAACAGGAGTCACTTTTCAAGCTCTGTACACAGTGTGACAACATAGCTACATAAATTACTACACTATTGCAGGCTAATTCACACCCTAGCTATGCTCCAGTGAGCAGGCTTCTATCGAAAGTCTCTGGTAGGTTTGCCTGCAAGGACAGTCATGTCAGCTCCAGTAGACACCAGCAGGCTGGTCTCTGCCTGGGACTGCAGAGGGACCAAGAGAATAACTCTGCAAGGTAAATCTCTCAAGGGAATGTCAACTCTGATGGCATTAAAGGTGGAACTTTGGAGCTGCCAACTGTTTTCGTAGACAAGTCAAACCTTATTCCTCAGAGTGACTCATGTACTGTCAGAGATTGCAGCAGAGCTATTTTCTACCTTTGTTTGTCCAGGGAGGCAATCAAAATTTTTTCCCCCTTTTCTCCCCAGTTCATGTGTTCCCAAAAGAAATGAAAGCAAAAAAGGCCTTCCTCATACTCTAACCTCCCAGAGAGCAAAAATACTGATGGTAATGTTCTGCATAAAAGAGAATTCACAAAACCTGTCCTAATCTGGCTGCTCTGCAGAGCACCTAAGGAGAGAGCTGTGTAGCAGACTGCATGTAGCACCAAAAATGAATAGCTGGGTAAAAAGCTAGTGGAGAGAAAGGCTAAAATAGCTTGGGAATGGTGTACACTGACGATGTCTGTGTTGGATATTGCCGTGACAGAAGGCTTCGATTTTGTCCCGATGTCATGGTATATCTGTATATATGCAGCCAGGGTGCTGCTGCAGCAGCTGTGCAGTGTAGCAGTGCACAGAGCCATGATCCACCACATGAAGTGCAGGGCAGTGCCAGGCTCACCACTGAGTCATTGAGACCTCACAGAGATGCTGCCATTTTGCTGATAAGGCTAAGTGAGCAAAACGAACTTTGAATGACTGCTTCCATCTGCCAATATTTTCTGCTCTGAAAATGCAGGTTGAGCAGACCTAAATTTTAAAGCAGCAAACAACAAATGAGCGCATCACTGTTCAAGTCCTACCAGCTCTGAACTCAGTTTGCTTTTCCCTGCCAGCAGAAAAGGAGAAGAGATGTAAAGGAAAATACTTTGTGTGTTCCCTTATGTTTTGTGACAGTAGAGGCATTCAACAGTGCCAGCTGATGCCACTTCCACGTAAACGCCACACAATTGAGTCAAGGAGGGGGAAAACCCATCTATTCTAAAGAAAACGTATTTCAAGGCCTGTTTTTTAAATTGCATCTGGAAAAGAGCAGTACTTCTGACTAAGGTGTCTTTCTGACTTGATGCCCAAGCCTACAAGGTGCTGTGGTAGAGGGCAGAGTGAGTTGGATGCCTCAGGAAAGCAGGAGAAAAAACTGCATTCCTGTTTTCAGTCAGAGCTGTACTTTGGAGAAAAGGAGAAGGAGACAATTAAAGTTGGTAAACCAAGCTGCATATATTTCCAAAATAAAATTTAAAGCTGAAATGCTGATTTTTTAAAATACACAGAGGAAACATGATTTCTCAGAGCTCCTGCAGGCAAATATAATGCACAGTAAGTTTGATTCATCCTTGCTGGAACTTTAAAAGGCATTTGAATTATAAGGTGCATTATCTTCTAAGATTACTCCTTGGTTTCTTTACTCACCAAAATGGTTGATATCACTGATTTCTGAACCAAAAGAGAGATGGTTGCCTGGAAGCTATAGTACCAGTGATGCTCTCCACTCTCATAAGAAAAACAAAAGTTCAGAGCTTCTTCTGTGTTTGTTTTTTTTTTAAAAAGAAAAGTGTGCTTTTCAAATTACTTTATGAATTTCGTTCTATTTTGTAAAATAGTGCAAGAAGATAAGGTGAAGTGGAAAGAAATGCAACTTTGCACACAGACAGACAATGCCTTACTGAATGCTAATAAAGCACGCTAGAAAGCATAGTTCTCAGAGGAATCTTCCTTCATGTGTTTTTTTTTAAAATACAGGTTTATTTCCAGCATGATCCCTACTACCCAAGCCAGCAAACCCAATAGCAAGTTACCCCTTTCCCTTTCCCTTCACTGCATCCAGCTTAAGACCCATTCAGTTGCTTAAGACCCATCAGCTTTCTGGGAAAATGATTAAGAAATAGATTTTTCTCCTCTAACAGTTCTGCTAAAATCTTTGTGGTTCCCATTTGGCCCTGAATGGCACAATTGGCTGCATCCCAGGGCCTTTTGAAGACAGCTCCTGTGCATCTGGCAGAATTGCTGTTTTGCTGGCAGATCTGTGACAAAGTGTTTTGATATTTACCACGAGAACACCCTGTGATACTCGCACGTCTCTCCTCTAATTTTCAAGGACTTTCATGGTGCCAGCCACTGTGCAAAGAGATGCCCTGGACCTGCCACTGACAGGGCTAGAAAACACCTACTCTGTAGGTGCTTCAAAGGGTATCCAAGGTAAAAAATCCAGCTCTGCTCTGGTTCCAGATCTGTGAAGCTGGGCAAAAAAACGAGGTGGCTTGGCATAAAGCAGGAAAGCATTATGGGTGGATTTATTTCCAGCCCCAAATGATCCCAGAGGGGCAATTTTCCACTGAGTGAGCCAGACTGGCCCAAACTCTTATGGCCTCAGCAATGAAGAAGACCTAGCAGACAGTGGCACACAAATGCACTGTGCAACAATTTCAAGCAATAGATCTTTTTGGAAATTCTCTTTTGCCTTCAATTCATGATGTTTTTTATCAACAGAAAGTTATCTTAACAGACAAGGCAGCAGCACCTGCCTAGAGGAGTTTCCTCACATTACCTTTCTGCTAGTAAGCTGCTCTGAGATATTTATATATCATCCCTATTTTACAGGTGATGAAACTGAAGCACAGGGGAGTTAAGTGACTTGCCTCCAGTCACAAAGCAAATTAGCAGCCAAGCAGGGAAGAGATCAGTTCTCAGCCCAGAGCTTTTACAAAGTGCATTTTAGGCTTAGGGAAAGATTTTCAAGGGAGTCTTGATTGCTCAGTGGTGGCACTTCAGTAATAAAAGTTGAGTTAGAGCAGTGTCTGCACTAGTCAGGCCCTACTTCATCTCCATCATACTCTGTATCTGTGGAAGGACCACTCCTGTTTTCTTTCAGAGAAAGTTTCGGGGGACCAGCTCACCAAAGTTAATTTGCTACCACTGTGTGTGATTGTAGCCAAGAGCCAGTAATTAACAGCTGTATGCATCCCATTTACAGGTTTCTACCAAGTTTTTCTAATTTGCAGGTTAACAGGAAATATTAGCAGTACACAGGGAAACCTTTCAGGCTGAAATGTGTGCATGGCACCACAGGCCGGGAGGTTGTTCTTTGTGGGGTGCAGAGGTCAGAAATGGATTACAAAATCAGCAAGTTGCCTTCACCCAGGGGAACGGTACCACTGCTCACCGTGTATGCGTGCCAGCTCTGGGAGAGCACATGGATCCGGCTATCATTCCTCAGAGCTGGGCCAGGCCCTGTCCCTGGGGACGCCAGTACAGATCCAGCAGCCCATGTTCTGCCTTCGGAACTTTTCTTCTACTGGGAGAAGAGCAAGTGGAACTAAGATGTAGATTTATCATACATCTTCTGAATTTCCATCCTTACTTTGACTCAGAATGACTAATACAGCTCTGCTTGCTTATCAGAGCTAGGTACTTGCCAACAAATGCCAGTGAAAAACTAAATCTGTCCCTCTACCGTAACAAAATCCCAGCAAACATAACCCCCATCCTTTTTGCCAAAATCCAAGCCTGAATGTCTCTGAGGGAAGGGAAGGACAAGAATGGGGCATCGTCTTTGCTGGAAACGCCCATGAAGATTGGACGTGCGGTAAATTCCAGGCTGTGCCCAAGGGACTTCAGCCTTCAGTACTCGCGCAGCTGGGAGTGATCTGCAGGTGCTATAATTCAAATTCCCACTAGAGGGTAGACAAAACTCTTTCAGTAAAAGGATCGCTTTGGAAAAGTGTAGGGTATGCGGGAAAACAGCATCTGATCTGGAAAAGCAAATCTGTGCTTGAGAAGCAGCAAAGAGTAGGAAAAGGAAGAATATGTTTATACCATCTGCAAGAGCAAGGTGGGAGCATCGTTCCAAATTTCTCCAAAGAAACATAATCTCTGCTTTGTACTTTTAAATCAAATACAGCTGGAGTGGCTACATCGTCATAAACATGTAAACCATAGATCAGATTTACAGAAAATATAGATTTCTGATTTTCAGAAATACAGCTGGCTTACCCCTGCAGATGTTGTCTTACAAACAGTGATAGCGGCCAATTAAGAATTTCAAATAGTTAAAAAGGATAAATACAGGGAATTAGAGTTTATCCACTTTGGGAGTGAATTCACCCCCTCCTGATGGCCTAGCCAGAAACATCAAATGGTGTATTTATCTCTCTCTTTTATTATTGACCAGCCTACCATTGCAGGAAATGATGGCTTGTGTTTTCTCCTCACACATTTCTCCACTGCTGAAATGCAGACAGGTTTCTCTGAACCTTGCTGTGGGAGGGGAAAGTATGGCTGCAGGCATCAACACATCTTCCTCCTCTTGCTCTCCCTGAAAGAGCACTTTCTTTCCAGGTGAGATTGGCTGTCTCAGGGAGCTCCCTGCATTGCAGATAAGGGCACCGTGAAAAGGTTTTCTTGCCACATATCTGACTACTCCAAAGCGAGTTTTCACACTGATTCAACGAGTCCAATGCTAGGGAAGCTAAAGCAATTCAGAGTTTATTTTCTGAGTTTATTTATTTAGTCCCAGATCAACAAAGATGTTCTAAGACCCCGAAGCATCACCTCTGTGAGCTAAATGGCTTTTTTGCATGCTAAGCAAAGATTTGCTTCAATCATCTGAAACATAACTTGTTTATACTGACAGAAGTAAGAACCAAAGAAGGCCCATCAAAGCAGCAGAGCTCTCAGAGGCATTCCTGCATCTGGGACTCCTCCCACAGCTGGGATAATTAAAGGCTAAATTAACTGTACTTTGGAAGACCAGCATGCCAGTGTTTGCTGTCACGAGCACTGCATTTATCTCATCTCCCCTCTAAACAGACGTGGGTTTTTGAAAGGAAAACCTCTGCAGTTGCCCTTCTGTTCTGGATAGGTCCCAACTGCTGGTCCCACATAGTCTTGTGGGTGGCAACAACTCTCTCTCCAGCCAAGTGAGCTGCTGGGTGTTGCTACAGGCAGCAGTCTCAACACTTGTTACATCAAAGGGCTAAACAGGAGATGTGCCCGGAGAAGGATTACATTTGTGGCCCTAATGAGCCAAAGAGAGGAGCCCTTTGGGCAGCCAGATGTGTTCTCACTGCAATAAGGCATGTGAATCCATGGCAGAGATTTTCACAGGACAGTATTAGGAACAAAGGAAGAAGTATTAATCCTAAAATACAGCCGAGCCAAACGAGGTTAAACTATATATTCTTTATCTGACTTGTACTGTAAGGTGTGAATGATGGGTCTGAGGGGTGCTGGCATGGGCTAAGGAGAGGTATCTGGAACCTGAAGCAGGGCTGCATTTGGTGTCTACTACATTGTTTCACATTTCCCTACACTGTGGTTATCAACACTTCTACCACCTGTCCTTGCCGTAATAACTGCAAGAACTACCTCAAAGGATGCACATCCCATGCAAAAATCTCCCGTCTTCGTCGCTCGGAAAAATAAAGTAATATTTTATTGAAGAAAGAACTATTGTCCTATAGAAGTCTGTGACAGGACGTGAAAAGTAGAAAATCTCTCTTTCAGGGAGTCAAGAAGCTGGATTTGGTAAAGAACAGATGAATCTCAGCAGCTGTGCTCTTTCACCAAGTAATTGCCTCAGGGTGGCAGCTGATGTTAAATTTTGCACAAAATTTCCTTTTCTTGTGTGAATTAAAGATATCGAAGGAGAGAGAGATGACCTTTGTTCTGGGACCTTCTCTTCCAATTGTTTGTGGGGATTTTAGAGATACTGAAGGCTCTTCAATTGGCTTACAAAGCTTAAACCACACACCTGGCCTCAGCTGTAGAGTAAGTCCTCTGTTCCCGTCTTCCTGGGGTCCATGAAATGCACCATCTCATCATAGTTTCCTCACTACTGCTCCCAAGCAGATGAGCTAAAGATATTTGAGGGTGAAATGCTGCATTAAGTAGCATTTATAAAGTGATTCCATAGGGTTTTCCACAGTTATAGCAGTGACTTTATTATAGATTCACAATATTCACAACATTCATATCATAACCGATTCACGCACATACACACAGACAATGGGATATTTATACATCTCTGTCTGTGTGTGTAAAGGTACCCATCAAAATTTCCCTGTGGGTTCAGTGAAATACATCAAATCCCTGAGCGTTTCTCCACAGACAGGGATTGCACCTTGAGGAGAATGAGTGTGTGTGGGGGTATCAGCCTAGGCCTGTTGGCAATGAGGAGCAGCTGAGGGAGCTGGGGTTTAGGCCGGAGGAAAGCAGGCTCAGGGGAGACCTGATCCCTCTCTACAATTCCCTAAAAGGAGGGTGTAGTGAGGTGGGGGTCAGCCTCTTCTCCCAGGTAACCAGTGACAGGAGGAGAGGAAATGGCCTCAAGATGTGCCAGGGGAGGCTTAGACTCGATATCAGGAAAAATTCCTTCTCCAAAAGGATTGTTGAGCACTGGAACAGGCTGCCCAGGGAAGTGGTGCAATCACCATCCCTGGAGGTATTTAAAAGACGTATGTATGTGTTACTTAGGAACGTGGTTTAGTGATGGACTTGGCAATGCCTGGTAAACTGCTGGACTTTATGATCTTAAAGGTCTTTTCCAATATAAATGATTCTAAGATTGTCCTCCACCTAGGCCTGCAGATGCAACACGATACTTTGCTGCTACTTATCAAAGTGATCAGCAACTTCTCTTCACTGTCCTGGAGACTTCAGCTCAATCCAGCTGCTGCCATGTTAGAGCTGAATATTATCTGTATATGTGTACTAAGGGAGTGTATTAGGAAAGAAATTGCCCTGCCCGAGGTGAGAGATTCATTTGATCCCTGCATTAGGATTGACTGTCTCAGTATCTAGTTTATTTGGGAAGAAATCAGACACGTTGATTTCAGCTAGTCAAATAATTTCTGACAGAATGCTTCTTCCCTGCAAGCTGTTGAATCAACAGAATCAAAAGGTTTCATGTGGATGTCTTTAATCTGCTAAAGAAGTTGATAGAAACCAAGTAGGCAGCACGCAGGCAAACCCCCCGGGTAACCAAGCAGCCCCAGACAGAGCAGGGGAGCTGATGATGGTGGGGTGGACAGGCCTGCTGCATCATCCATCACGATGGTCCAGCAGAATCTAGCTCCTTTCTTGGGATGGAGCAGGTTTCCATCTGAAATGCTAAGACGACAGAACAGACATAAAACTTGGTCTCTCTGAGAAGCAAAATTTACTTCTTTTCTCAGATTTTGCTCAAAACCCAGCACTACTGGGAGCTGTGGCTAAGCTGCTACTTCAGGCACAGATAATACTGATGTGAGTTTCTAGGAGAGAAGCGCAAGGCTCAGCTCTAGGATGTTTAGCATGACAAAATTTTCCATCCAAGTCCAGATTATGCAGTGAGCTCACCCTTATTATATTCACTAGCGATTTGGGCAATGGAGTAGAAAGTATACCCCTTAAGCATGCAGATGACAAGTAAGGGGACTGCAGGCTTTCTGGTAGACAGCATTAGATTCAAAGCAATTTACAGAAATTGGAGAAATGGTCTGAAAAATCCAGAATGCAATACAATGAGGACAAACGCAGAATTTATGTTTGTAGGAGATTAATCAAAACTCTACAAATTGGACTATCTGCTTAGGCAGCAGTACTGTAGTAAACAATCGAATGGCTGCTCAGGACACAAACTGAACATCAGTCAGATGTGTTCTGCTGTTGTGAAAAGGGCAAACAGCAGAACGGGATGTAGAAATAAGAGCACAGGCTTCCAGGTAGAAGGATTAACCCTACTGCTTTTGTAATGTGTCTCCTGGGGTGGCCTGTCTGGTCCAACACTGCACTTTGAGAAGGAGGGGGACCTGCTGGGCATGGAGCAGAACAGAGGTTCAGAAAAACAAAACAAAAAAAAAATGTTTGTGAGATTGAGAGGTGTTCAGTCTAGGAGAAGGGCCACTGAAGGAAAAGTGATGGTGATCCCACACCTAACCCATATCCAGAAAGCAGAGTGCCCCCAGCTAGGAATAGATGAGGAAGATATCAGGCATGAGACAACTCATCCTTTGGGCACAGAGAAGCAGAGCAGTAGTTTGGTAGAGGGATAAATTCAAAAGACATTGGAAAAGCACCTGCTGGGACTGCCAAGGATATAACCCGGTCTGGGGCAGCAGATGGACTGCATGTCTTGAGGAGTTTCCTTCTACCCCATCTCTTGAAATGCCATGGGAAAAACCCCTTTGAATCATGACAGAGGATTTCAGGAGAGACCAGCATCTCACTGCATGCACCAAGATAGTCCCTCAGAGAGGGGAGATGTCTGTGCTCAGGTGTTTGCAGTGGCTGTGCCACGAAAGCCGATGGATTAGACACTCTGCCGGGGTGGATTAAGCTGGCTCCAAAGTCAGTGGCAATGCACCAGTTTAGACCTCCTTAGAATATGATGTGCAAAACCTGATAAAAGTCTGGTTAGAGATCCCCTCCTCAGATTCCAGCAGGTCACCAGTCATGGCAATATGAAGCAGGAGAGTTGTATGTCAGCAAAATGCACAGTGGTGGGTAAAATGCCTTACCCAAAACAGCCTGAACATGCAGAGCATTGCATTTTTTTATACCCTTTAACATGTTGTATCGTTTCATTTTATCAGCAACTATTAAGCAGTTCCCTTTTAAAAAATAAAAAGCCAAGGACAGGCACAGAGAGCTTTTTTGAACTGTCTTTTCTTGTGTCATCTTCTGTCCCATGGTGATGTGATTTCTTCCATTTCTCTATTATTGAAAGTCTTGATAAATACAATAGAATGACACTCACATTTAACAAAGTGCTGGTGTTTTAGCTGAAACTCATGCCCTGATGGAGACAAGTATGATACATCATCTTAGAGCAGAGCCTCCCAGCTGACCCAGGTGTGGTGAGTAAGCCCAATGCTCTGTTCATTTAAGTCCTGCAAAGCTCAGAGAGAGAAGATCTAACCAAAGCCCTTCAGTGACCCTGAAGCACTTGGTGAAAGGTGGTATAGAAAGGCAAAGCAAGAGAAAGTCTCTGCAGAGAATAGCACCTCCCTTTCATATATTTGATTTAGATGAGCACAGAATAGCCAGACAAAAAAAATTACATTAAAAAAAAAAAAAAAAGCCAAAAGTATGAATTCCACAGGTTCAGTTTGCGTGGATTATCTCTTCAAAGGCTATTTTAGCAATCTGCACCTCCACCCAGTCTGAATTGTTGGAGAGCCATTTAATAGCCTGGGGGTAATAATAAGCATCATTTAAAGAGCACAAGACTCTTTCAAATGCAGGGAAACTGCACGTCTCTCAGGGTGAGGCTGGCAGAGCTGCCTCTGCAAGGGGGAAGCAGAGGGAGCTGCCTTCATGCTGACAGAGGAGCTTCTCTATCATGAGGGATAAAATAGGAAATGCTTGGGATGAGGAGCCTGAACACCTTCCCTGTTGTACAGCTCTCTGCCTGAAAAAAAGGGAATTTGCTCCAAAAAACACAAGACATTTGACTCTGTGGCCAAGTGATGATTTGCAGCATATTTCCTTGTGGACTTCTGCTTCTGTCTGTTTTGTCAAGGAACATCCTCATTTCAATTTGAGTGAAAATTACTCCTGCTTATTGCTTTATAATACTAAAATTCTACCTGATAATTACCTTACCTTATCAGAAACAAGTGCTAAACAACTGCAAACAACCAATGCAAACACCTGATTCACCAGTTCATAATTTCAGTGACTGTATGAAGAAAATAATTAGATGATCTTGGGAGAGAAATTAAACTTTTGAAATATGAAGTGTGTCCTAAATGGCTGAGCTCCCTTCCCTGTCCTGCTTGTGCTTCTCTTGGCATCAGCCCGACTGGAAAAGGCTCATTTCCAGAGCACAAGTGGAATGTCAGGAGGTGGGAACTGAAGGGGTTAGGGGTGCAGGTAGGAGCAGACACAGGTGCTGCTGGTAGCAAGACCACCCAGGGTCCTTCTGCCAAGAGCCAGGCAGGGCTTGTGAGGCAGAAGTATGTGGCTAATAGAAAGGCTCATCTTTGGCTGTGTACATTAAATTCATGTGTTGAGGGCTGTGATGCTACAGGTCACTTCCTGAAGACAAAGCCTTATTAGAGGGACCAAGGGCAAAGGGCAGACTTCCCTCCATGTGCCACAGCATCCTGCAAACAAATTACAAGAGCAGCAGTACCACAAGGGAATATATCTTCAGTGACTGAAAACTTGCTTGTGCACTGGAAGCCACATCAGCAGCATCCTTTGCTGAATCCTCTGGTCACACATTACCGAAAGCCAAGGAGGCTGCTTCATTCTTGGAACAGAAAAAAACCCAACAAAATAACAAGGCAGCAAATTGGTCCTCTCTGTTTTCAGTCCCACTGAACTGGGTCATTTTCAGGAAATGGTCTATTACCTAAAACAATTATGGCTGTTGTCACATCTCCAATGAGTTTAGTTTGGTTTTTAGTGTCTGCTGGGAAAACTTCAACTGGTGCAGCTGCTGTGTTCAGGGCCACTTCATAGCTGGGTGTTCCTGTGGGGCTTTTCATTCACTGGTTTACGCTCTTGGTGGTGCTGCACCAGAGTACCTGAGCACATACTGGCTTTGAGCAGGGAAACTGTCCCATTGTCTTTTCTCTCCCTACTTCCCACAGGGCAACACACCTTCTGAAAGTTCATGCATCATCTAAGGGCTGCTGTAGATTTTATCTGCTATGCCCTGTAGTTGATGAGCACCAATTCACTGCAAGGACTAATATTCGGCATAAAATAGTGCCTCAGATCCACGTGGGCTATTTTTGGAACTCTACTGAACTACTTGTGCTCAGCCGATGTGGCAGCAGCACTGCTTATATTCCAGATTATAAATGCAGTTTTCCTAAGGTAAAATATCCCTTTCCAAAAGTTTTCATTAACTGTCTCTATTTCCTACATCATTAGATGACAGCATTTAACTGTGATTAATTTAGAGTTACAGTGCATTTAGGGATTAAAAAATGCTGCCCTTACCCTTCTGTCTCAGGGAAGAAATACGAAGGGAGAACTGGAGTTGATTTTCCCATGTGATGAAGACACAAGATATCATTCTCGACAGAACTGAGCATCTCCCAGTGGTGGTCTGATAACAATGGTAATTAGGTATTCAATCACACACAGAGTAAGATCAGCCAAACAAATGCATGCCTGCTAAGGGAAATAACCCATGCAAAGATTATGTGTTTGCTGAACCAAAAGTAAAACGTATAATGAAAGCTCTTAAGACTCTGGAGCCTAACCCTTGCCCAACAAACTGCCCGTTTTCTTGCATAATTATTAATCAGAACCATTTCTACTGCACCACACTGGGTGCTGCCATGTCTGAAGATTTGACTCTGAAAGGAGTCTTTCACTCATGCCTGTGGATTTTAGGTCAGGTTTTCTGAAATGAGGATGGTCCCTGTGCTGGTATGTGGACCCTCACACCTGTGAAGCCTAATTACAGTTCAGTTCAGCAGTGATGCTGAGACAGAACAAAAAGCTCTGCTGTGACCCCTTCCACCCCAATGCCCACAAAACCCAACAGCCAGCCCATCCGGAGGAGAGAGACATTGTCTGGAACCAGCCACAAAGCAAAATAAAAATACCAGGCTTTGTTCTCCACTTCTGTATTTCAGGCTGGAAGTTTTTGAAGGAGACTGCGTGGCCCAGGTGGGCAACCCCATCAGTCATCCTGCGCACCCTATTCACCCTGCCATCACAGAAGGAAAAACACGGTATGAAAAGATGATCCTGTTTGTGTCATGCACTCTGTGATAACTGACTTTGCCTAGAGTATAAAGTTTCAAGAGGAAATATTTAATTAATCTTGTTACCAACTCATTCCAGTTTCCTTTCTATACAGCGACTAAGAGCAACGTTAATACATTCACATGAACTCTATAGAATTTTATTATGTCAAGGAAAATGTCAGCCCCTCTGACCAATTAATCCAGCCTGCCTGGAAGGCTGCTGAAACATGAGCTGAGTGCTGTCTCTTTGGGAAGCATGGCTGGAGACCAGCTTCAGCTGGTGGCTGGATGCCAGTAATAGAGAGCAAAGCACAACTCCACAGCAGGAACCCACGCGCAGCTTCAGTGCCAGCCCCAGCCAATCTACCTCTGCTGTTGTCCTCTTGCCCTGGCCAGTCCCCACCACTTCTCACCATAAGCCCCGGAGCCCATGCAGCCACAGAAGGAGCCATCGCCGTCACAACAGGGCCAGAAAGCCAACACAAGATTAAGAAAACTGGTTTGGCTTCAGTCAGCTCACTTATCCAACACATCCCACGACTGCACAAGCACTGGGGTCATTGAAAATGTGTGGTTTAGGACAACAGGAGGAAGGTGGTGCTGCCAGCCCTTTCGACTGCAGCGTGCAATTAGAGTCACTTAAGCTGACCATGGAACTACAGGGTATTTTGATTTCCCTCCAGTGCTTGTAGAGGGGAGAAGGGTGAGGACAGCCTTAGAGCACAAAAAGCTCCTTGCTTTTGTGAAGCATCACAACGGTCTACCAATGGGCAGACTTAAGAGGTCCATGGACATGAGGGGGAGAAATGGCTGATAAGGAGAAGAGGTCCACAGACTGAGGAGTTGAAAGTCACGCTGCAGAGTCATCCCTTATCTATAGGGATCCCATACGAGGCCAGAGAAGCCATTTGAATCAGATATTCACATGTGGTCCTTGTTAGTTCCTTCTCAATTTCCTCAGTGTGTACGTGAGCCCCGGGGCCAGTCGCATGGCTGCGATTGCAGCCGATGTTGCCAAAGGTCTCTGTGCATTGAGGAGCTGCTGTAACCATGGTGAGAGATACAGGGGGGATGCAGGGGTGCAAGAGCCACAAGGTCCCTCCAGCTGATGACAAGACAAGATTTGGGTAAGCTAAGGAGCATATCTCCATCTCCATGCAGAGCAGCTCTGCATGAGTGACCTTTCATTAGTCACCATCTCTCAAGATTAGTCTGAAAACGTGTTTTATTTTCTTCTCTTCTCTTCTCTTCTCCTGTCCAGAGTTAGACATTCAGAGTGCCTGCTTAAGACTCTAGTGCACCAAATCCCCGGCAGGTCTGGGTCACGGCACCAGAAAAGCCCATTTCTGCTTTACCTCAGGCACTGCCACTGCCAAGGAAGGATAAAAACCAGCCACTGCTACACAGGTTCCCCATTGCTCAGGGGTACAATGGATTAAGTAGTGAATGCATTAAATGATCCCTAACTATAATTAGCTCCCTCTGTGCTTGTAATGCTACAGCCTCATACAAATGGTTTCTAATGACACATGCAGTGTCTAGGAACAGGGTAATAGCTATTTAAACAGTGGCTGATCCCTGAGCTGCTACATGACAGTGTATTTTACAATTATTGAGAAACTTTGGACATTTTTAAAAAGTGCTCAGGGCGTTGACCTAGAGAAAAGCTTGGTTAGATGAGAGCAGAGAGGGTGCCCTTTCCCTAATGGTAACAGATAGATAATGATCTAGTTGTCAGACATCACTGCTGCCCCAGTCTTGATTGTCCCCGTTACCACTCTTTCCCTGCAGTATGATTAGCAAAACAGATAGCCAGCTTCCAAATCATGCCCAGTGCAGGCACTCAAGGAGAGTCAAGACAGTCTTCTGAAAAATACCCTTAACTGTGCAGTTTCAGGGACTACACTCACATACATACATAATGTTCAGGCATGAAAGCTTGCTCATTTCGTACCGGATCATAAACTCATCAGTGAGTGAAGACCTACCAAATGTACCAAGGCAGAGAGGCTGCTGGCCACACTGGGCAGCTGGAGCCTCTGTGCATGGACTAGGTTGCAAGCTCAAGGGCTGAAGACTACAGTTTCAAAATTCAAGATGCAACGACTGTTTTTAAATAATAATAATCTCTTTTGATCTTGTTCCTCGAGCTAAGGATAATAATGAGATTTTTATTCAAGAATGGTCTTTTGGCTCAAGAAGCACAGAAAACTGCAGATCTTGTGAATTATGAAGCCCAAAAGCAAAAGCTCAAAATAAAACAAGTTTGCAACTTCAGCTACTCCAGTAATAACCAACCAACACATTGTAGATATTTTACTCCTCAAAAATAAGCACAAAGATTGCCACAGTTTCTGAAAAGCACATTGTGCCAAAAGAAGCATTCATTTCTTTCATGAGATGAAATTTGTACTCCATTGGAAATTTGATTTTAATGAAGACAGTGTGTCACAACACTTCTCACCTGACCTTGAAGTGACAACATGCCTTATTCACTTTGGTGATCAGGTTTCACTTCACAGGAAATGGAGAATAAATTTAATTTCGTGTTTTATAAGCACATGCACTCACACATACGTGCTAATTTAAATGTGATTTGCTGCTATTTGAATACTACAGGTCTGCCTCAGCACACAGAGCTGCTGCCAGCCTGATCTACCCACTGAAGGCAAGACAGGCTGAATGACAGAGGGCAAAAGAGGACTCCTCCAGCCACTCAGTTCTAAGAGCTGACACCTGAGCCCGTAACTGAAGTTTTCCACCAGTTTCCTAATTCACAGCCACATGGAGCCTCAGTCAGACAGGAGGGAGTGAATGTATATGGCTGCAAAGCCATACTAAAACCTGCTTCACTGCAAGGAAGACATAAATACGTTTCATTTGAGCTCTTTGCTCAAAGCAATATCAGAGGGAGAAGCAGAATTGCAGGTTTTCAGGTAAGCAGTATTTCTCCATTTTCAATTTGGAGGGTTCAAGATTGTGGTGAAGAACCGATCAGCAGTGCAAGAAAGCCCAATGGGACAAATCAAATATTCTAGTAAATTTGTCTAACATGATATGAAATATACTGGAAAGGCATAAATGTGGGTGACAGTGGTATCACAGAGCAGCAGAAAAGAGAGAAAACATGCACACCCCTGGCTTTTGTGATTGTAAATCTGGATTGGTTTAAAACAAACTTCATGGCCTTTACCTAGTACATCTTTGACAGCGAAGCTTCTATACCAGATCTAATATTCACGTTGAAAAGCGTTAGTGTTTTAACTAAATTGTGGGGAGACTGTTCTAATTTCTCTCTGAAGTGCCCCTGTGTAACAAAGAGATACTCATCATTCTGACCGGTTATGATCAAATAATGCCCGTTGTGTCCCAGTTTAATGACTGGCTTTGTCAGAGCAAATTGGTCGTGTTCCACCAGTTACTGGGATAATGAAGAGTCATACAGGTAATGTGTTAAACGCTGTGAACTCAATCACATCAAAAACTATACACAAGATGATTTCCAAGACTGAATAAGGTACAATTCTGTCTTTTTTCCAGTTTTTTGGTTGTTGTTGTTTGGTTGTTTTTTTGGAGTTTTTTTAATGTGTTGATTTCACCCTGGATGTTTAATGTAGCACTGGTTGAATTTAAAGACGCTGTTTCTGGGACAAGAGAGAGGATCTAGGCTTGATAGTACCCTGTCTTGCACTTTATGAAGTTTCTTTAAAATATTTTCTCACATGGAATTGCTTAGAAACTGTAAGAGTGGTACTCACCTGAGATGCTGAAGACACACAGCGGCACAGCTCTTGCCTCACTTGAGATATACAGGTCTGAACTAGTCACCTTGGGCTGCCTTTTGTATCAATGGAAAGAAACAGGCATGCCAAAAGAGTGAATAATTCATCTTAGAAACCTCAGTTGTGGGTAGATATCTTATGTCCTGGAGGAACTTATTTCTCTCCTTTGGTGATAAAGGGGGGGTTTGGAAGGACTGACTCCAATTTAAGCATCTAAGTTTCTGATACCTGAAGTTAGATTATTTTCATCCTTGGTTACCATTTTTTCAGGTTAAAACTCTACCAAGAAATGTTATGTCTTGAAGTCACTGTGGAGAGATCCAAATTGGCTATGGCAGACTAGAAATCATTTCAGAGACAAGTCTGCCTAGCTCAAATTGGCACAGAATGGGAAGCAAGATTACTGCCTTCCCTCTGTGCCTTCCATTTTCCCTCTGCCCTTTGAGAAACAGTCTTTAATAATTTAAATCAGTTTTATGCCATCATGGAACTTGATTTAAAAAACTGAAACGAAACAAAATAACATCCTCCCCCCCAAAAAAAAACAACCCTCCAAAAAACTGAAACCAAAACATTTGTACTAGTTTTATACTCTGATGACTCCAAGAGGATAAAATAACATTCAGGGAACAATCTGTCAGGTTATGGGAGCATCAAGTCCTGAGACCTGTAACTAAACCTAACATCTTCTGGCTTTCATGAAAGCAGAACCGCATCTCTGTTTCATGAGCTCGAAACACTGATTAGCTCAGGTTAATGAAGATAATGTATGGATATGGTTCTGCTTTCTGAAAGGTTAAGACTAGTTCACAGTTTTGCAAAATCTAAGCCCAAACTCCCTCTAGCTCCCTAAATGTGTGCTTCCTACCCCTGAAGATTTGCAGATAAGCAGTAATTGTCTTCTTCAATGAAGGAGGCTAAACAAAGAAAGAGTAAAATTAATAATTATCAAAATTAAATGTAAAAGAGAGGAGAGGGTGAAATTAAATATTTCAGTGGAGTTATCTAGGTCAGACTGGGTACGTTATGAAATCTTCATTTCCTCTCACTACTGTGCCTTCTCAAACATACAACATTTTCTCCAGTGACAAAAAGTTTAACTGAAAGAATTTGTTCCAACAAACCAATTAAAACTAAACATCTGATTTTCATAAAGCCTTAAGGAGATCTCTGCAAGCATGGCATCTGAACGCACCAGCAATTTCACTGCTCAGCCCAGCCCTGCAGACCGATTGACAAGCTGCAAGGATGAAGATTTCTTACAGGTGAAATTCTATCTCTCCGTCCTTTACGGCCTAATCGTCCTGGTGTGCTTCCCAGGCAACATTGTGACAATTTTTGTTTACTGTGTTAAGATGAGGCCCTGGAAAAGCAGCACCATCATTATGTTAAACCTGGCTATCACTGACCTATTGTATGTAGTAACGCTTCCTTTCTTTATACACTACAACGCCAATGGAAATAACTGGATTTTTGGAGACTTCATGTGCAAGTTCATTCAGTTTTGTTTCTACTTCAACATGTACAGTGGTATAATCTTCCTCAGCTGCTTCAGCATCTTCCGCTTTTTGGTAGTTGTGCGCCCAGTGAAATGCCTTTTTCTTCGGAAGCGGAGATGGGCAGTGGTGACTTGCGCAGTCGTTTGGATGATTTCCCTGGTGGCCCTCAGCCCCTCGGCCATCCAGATTGCCCCAAGTCACAGGCCGAACAGGACCATCTGCCCAGACCTGGTTGCTGCTGAGGACTTTGACACCAGTCGCTGGTACAACTGGGTACTGACTGTGTTTGCCTTTTTCTTGCCCTTGCTGACAGTGACTCTGTGCTACGTGCTCATCATTTGCATCTTGGCCACTGGGCCCCACACGCAGGCTTGCTACAAACAGAAGGCTCGCAGACTCACTGTTCTCCTCTTGGTGGTCTTCTATGTGTGCTTCCTCCCCTTCCACGTCTTCCGAGGGATTCGTCTCGAGCTCCGAGTACAACCGGTTAGCTGCCACTTGAAGAAAACGATCCTTTTTATGTTTATTATAACTAAACCTTTAGCAGCTTTAAATACTTTTGGAAATTTGCTGCTCTATGTAGTGTCAGGAGATAACTTCCAGCAGGCTATCCTCTCCCTCTTCAAGTTTTGGACAAACAAGAATTTGAAGTCAAAGAGGTTGATGCCATTTAACATTTACAGTGGAAGGATCAAAACCTGCCCTCAACCAGCCAGGCACAACCTCCCTGCCATCAGAGTACTCAGGGTAACCCAGCCAGTGCCAAAGGAGAGCTAATCTGCTCTGAGTTACAAATTGATCATCAAAAGAGAAAATTTATGATTAAAAATAAAAAGTTTTAAATAAAATACTAATAAATGAAGTGTGAAACTTCTCAGAAATGTTTCTGTGTTTGCTTCCTGAATCCATGGTAGCTCTTTTGGAGAATGGCCAGTTCCAGGAAAAAGTACTAGCCTATTAGTGGCAGGTACAGATTCAGGATGGGAGTAATCTTAAATTAATTTTATTAACTTAAAAGGTAAGTGTCTAGTCTAAGCTAGGGACCTGTCTTTCACTTTCTTTCTAAGGCATGGAGAGGGGCAAGACCCTCTGGAGATCAAAATCTGTCTTAGGCCTGTAGGCAGTTCATCTCACCTCCCAGGAGACATTGACAGGGTAGGTGTATGCATATAGCTAATCACCTTGTCCTCATTTTATAATTTTCCATTACAATGGAAAGAAATAAGTGATTTTAGAGTGTGATTCACTGAATTATTCTGGATGTCTGCATTTGGACAAGATGAATCATGACCTAGAAGTGCCTGTTTCTCTCCACTGGCCATAAAAGGTAAGTAGATCGGACACGGACTCGAATGTTCGTGCCTGCTTTTAAAGAGCTGAGGCACTGCTCTAGTACTGACTGGGATGGATCACTCTCCAGAGGTGGCTAAAAGTGCAGCTTACACAGTAAGACCCCGCTCAGTGCCTTTAGTGATTGCCTGAAGAGTAATGGTGGGGTAATACAAGATCACTCTTTAAGGGTTTTCCACACTACTGATATAGAATCCATGGAATCGTAGAGCAGATTTTCTTGTAAGGCACCTTTAAAGGCCATTGAGTCAAGTTCCCCTGCAATGAGCAGGGACATCTTCAACTAGACCAGGTTGCTCAGAGCCATGTCCAACCTGATCTTGAATGTTTTCAGGGATGGGACATCCACCCTCATTGTAAAAAATTTCTTCCTTATATCTAGTCTGAAACTGCCCTATTATAGTTTTAAACCATTACTCCTTTTCCTATTGGTAAAGGCCCTACTGAAAGGATCTCCCAATTTTTCTTATAAGCCCCCTTTAAGCATTGAAAGGCTGCAATTAGGTCTTCTTGAGCTTTCTCTACTACAGGCTGAACAATCCCAACTTTCTCAGCCTTTCCTCATAGGAGACGTGTTCCAGCCCTCTAATTATCTTCGTGGCCTCTTCTGGACTCTCTCCAATGTTCTTATGTTGGGGCCCCAGACCTGGACACAGCACTCCAGGCAGGGTCTCATGAGAGTGGAGCAGAGGGGCAGAATCCCCTTCCTCACCCTGCTGGCCACTCTTCTTTTGATGCATCCCAGGATGCAGTTTGCTGTGAGCATATATTGCTGGCTTGTTTTTCTTTCACCAGTACCACCAAGTCCTTCTCCACAATTCATAGACAGTCGAAATACTTTTTGCCTTTCACTATTCAGTGAAGCTCTGCTTGGTCACACCAAATAAGCAGCAGCTTTGGGTAACAACATATATGACAGGCGATATGGGCTGTCTCATGGGGGAAAAAATAGACTTGTAGGGAAGTGTGAGTCCAATACTTGAAAATATATCTAGAGAGGTCCCAGCACCAGCTGAGGTACCCCAGCCAACAGTAATACAAAAATACTAGCAACATAATATTCAGAGCCCAAAAGTATGATCACAGACTGAATCCTCCAATACATTTTTATAACAGCCTTATTTCATGTGTCATTACTTTTTCTCTCTACTCCAAAATGTCCATTAATCAATGGGAACACATGCTGCCTCAAGGCTCTCATGCGACCCTTCTCCTTATCCAACCCCTCTGTACCTGGGCTGGTCTTCAAGTGACAACCAGACAAGACCACTAGAGCACCACGCCCACTAAGCACATGCCTGAGTGACTGGCAGGCAGCCTGTGACTCCCCTGTGGTGTAGGGAACCCATTCACTGCCTATATCACAGCCACCTCGGGAAGAACAACAGCAAACAGAAAGCAGCAGGCTTGCTGAGGGAGTGAGAGGAGATGAGAAACCATCCCTGACATAGGATGGAGCAAGATGGGGAAAGGAACAACAGCATTTCTGGGGCAGAGTAGAAGATGGCCTGTGAAGGAAATGTTCTGTCAGAAATCAGAGCAGGAAGCCATTTTGCTCCCAAAGTAGGCCCTTGTATTTTAATCCACCCTTAGCTATTCATCAAGGTAACTTCAAAAACTTCTGCACAGAACTGCATGATTTCCCCTGAGACCACTATCCAGCCTCCCACAACACGTGCTGCATTGGTTTTGACAGTCTTCAAGGGGCAGCTCCGCCTTCTCCACTACACTTGTCGTGGTGCTCTCAACCACTTGCTCCTGAGACACCAGAGACAGCAGATCCACCGTGAGAAGGCAATGATGAACATGGCATTTTAGCTGGTTTTTTCACTTTAAGTTATTCTATCAAAAAGCCACCAGCTTCTTTTTAAAGCAAAATCAGGCTTATACATTATCTTTTAAGCCTCTACTGCATATCAACACCTAAGTTTTATTAACCCCAATTGACTACCTTAATATCTACAGCAGGGAGTCTGCTTCTTCTGGTGTTTGAGACAGAAAAGGAACTGCCTCTGGTTTTGCAAAAATATGTTGGCAGGTTTTGCTTTCAACTTTAGGTGAAGCTCTGTATTAGGCCCCCTTCAGCTCTACTTGATGTTTTCTGGATAAATTACTCAGCACACTCATTTGCTCCTACATCCATGCTATGTACTCTTTTTTAAATGAATAATGCCTGGAACACCTTCCAGGGATAGGGCATCCACAACTGTGCGAACCTTTTTCCACAAACAAGGGAGAAACCCTTTCAAGAGAAACCCAGGTGATGCCTTCAGCATGAGAGTGGCAGATTGTTGCCATCCCTTGATACTCAGATTGTTGCTACACACTGATAGCAACATGGGGTTCGGGGACCTCGCCACAGTGCCAGTGAAGAAGAGGACAAGACTAGCTTTGCCAGGTGTACAAACTTTATTTGATCCCTACCTCTAAGGAGACAGAAATGTCCATTTTAAGAATGCTTAAAGAGCCCAGCAGAGGGTCCAGGCCTACCTAATGAAATGCCCTGTACTTTCCTGCAGACATGTATGTGTGTCATGTGCGGGAGTGCAGAAGGGACAATGAAACGGGGAGGGAAGGAAAACCCATATCAACTTTGATGATACTCTCATTTTCTCTGAATGAATATGATGCACACACACACAGACTTTCCTTTTGCTTCTTTAATAGTGTTTTCATTTTTCTCTGGCAGCTTGTGCTCTACCTCTACAGACCCCACAAAGGCAGGACACACAGGTCCACCTGCCCAGCACAGCTGTGCGGAGGGAAGGCCCTGCACACAAAGGCTTCCAACCATAAAACCAAGTCAGATGGTTACATTTGGTTTAGAAATGTAACCACACAAGGAAGGACATACAAAATGTTCTTTGGTCCTGCATCAGAGGTGGAGGACAAGAAGCTTATGCCATGTGCATTCCCAAGGACTAAACGTGAACCTCAGTTAAACACACCATTATATAAGCACTGTATTGGAAAACTATGACTGCCAGTAACCTCTCTTCTTCTACAATTACAAATCCAATGCAAATAACCACCTAGAATTTCCCCACAGATCCATCAGCGGATTTCCACTTAATGAAACCACCTACCCAAACATCAACCTCAGTGGCTGCTCATGGGTTTGCATATGCAAACCCTGAGAGGTGGCGACAGGGATGACTTAACTAAAGAAAGCACATACACTAGGTTGAGAACATTACCCACAGGCATTAGCAAAACTGGCCACAGGCACTGGCACAGGCATTCAGGTATTAGCGAGAAATTATGTTGAAATGTTGAATCTCTTGTCTAAAGCCTTCACAAATTCATGTGATATGTTGGGCCAGGATGACAGGGATGGTGACAACACCAAAATAAAATATTAGAATAGTCTGGGTTGAAAGGGACCTTCAGAGGCCATCTGGTCTAACCTGCCACAAGCAGGGACACCTAGCACTAGACCAGGTCCACAACCTTCTCATGCTGGGAGCCCCAGAGCTGGATGCAACGCTCCAGGTGGGGTCTCATGGGAGTGGAGTAGAGGGGGAGAATCACCTCCCTGATTCTGCTGGCCACAGTCTTTTTGGTGCAGCCCAGGATATATCTGGGTTTCTGGACTGCCAGCTCATATTGCCAAGTCATGCTTACCCTCTCAACAACCAGTACGCCTCAATCTTTCTCAGCAGGGCTGCTCTCAACACCTTCATCTCCAGCCTGTCTTGATACTGGAGGCTGCCTCGATCCAGATACAGCATCTTGCACTTGGCCTTGTTGAAACTTCAGCTTCCCATGGGCCCACTTCTTGAGACTGTAAATAAATCATGGTTTCATATAGCAGCAGAAAAGGAGAGTATTGGGGATTTCTGGATTTTGCGGAATTCTACCAGGGGAGGTACCGTGGACAATCACACCAGTTTGCATCATTTATTCCCATTGCTGCATATCCCAATCACAACAGGTGGTTTTGTTCCTACTGATCTTCAGAAGTGACTTGAGCAGACCTTAGAAAGCAGTCTGTTTTGCCCACTCTTCTAATCAGTTGGGCACTTTCTCACCAAAGGTAAGGAAACATATGATCAAGAGGCCAAATGGCTGCATTTGTACCCTTGTGTTTCTTCTCCACTACCCACAGAGGGACAGAACTGAGTACATCAGCAGTGATGCTCTGGCTGGTCCCCAAGCCAGCAGGGCTGACAAGAAATGCAAACACAGAGGAACAAAACTTCTGCAAGAATCACCAGTGCAAGCCAAAACTCCTTGTCCTGAGCAAATGTAGGTACATGATTTTCAGGATGGCTCTGGTACCTTGGCCCCAGAGAGGGGTGGGGGTTCAGAGATATTCCCATGACTTGCTTTTCATGTTGCCTCAATCCAGTTCCAAAGACAAAATCGCTCCTTCCCCACCCAGCTGTGACCACATGTTGGAGATCGGGGACTGGACTTTAGGCACAGAGGTGCTGGTGTTTTGGGGGTGCACTGTGGAAGGTGGACATGTAGAGCTAGGAAGGGTGGCATGTAGGGATGTGCCAGAACTCACCACTCCTTGAGGGTTCCCAGTAATGCCCCCTTGGGGAAAGCTGTAGAGGTTTGAGAGCTCACTCCTACCTCAAAAAGAAGTCCAACAACAGCAAAATCTTTTCCTTACATGACTTGAAATGTGCACGTGGAAAACCAGGGCTGATTTATGCCCTTCTCTGGAAGGGGCTGATGTTGCTGTGCAGCTCAGCTGGGGCTGGGGACATCCTGACGCTGTGGTTTGAGCACAAGAGGGAGGGACAGTTTGGCTGTGAGCCCAGGGTGAAAAGTCAGGATGGTGCCGTTGATTCACCAATAAATCAGTGCCAGACAAGCACAAAGACTTGTTCTGATCCTGGAGCTGAATGACCCTCCCATGTTACCAGAGAGAGCCACTGCATCTCCCCCTAATTATTTCCCCCTAATTATTTCCCCTGCCACATTTTATCCTCTTAGAGTTACAAGCTCTTTGGGGCAGATGTCTTAGTGAGTATTGCACAGCAGGACCCGAATCCCTCCTGGCATTATGAAAATTCAATCAAGGGCTTCAGCCATAAAAATGTAAATGATGTAGCTACTTATCATTTGTGTGTATAGAGACACATAAACACACATATGCAGATACAAATGCACGGGGAAGCAGTGACTAATACAAAAATACAACTCTTTTAAAGTAACAGCACTATGTTGTGCCTAAGACTCTTCCTCTGGATATGGATATACATTTCACTTGTCCCTTTTCTCTCTTGTAGAATAAAAGTAGTGTGACACTGAGGACAGAAGTCAGCTGAACAGAAATCCTTTTTCAGGACAAAAAGCAATTGCTACAAAAGTAATTGCAGCAATGCACAAAATCTTCTGAAGCAGTTTTAAAAGTTTTATGTTTTCCAGGTATCATTTTCTGCTGTATGCAAGTTACTAAGATTTTAATGCTGATTTGAAAACCATTCTCTAAGCATGCTTTTTATTTATACTTAATATCAATAGCACCTAAAGCTATTTAGCTTTTTTTTTCCCCCATGGAAACTAGCTGTATTCTCCCGTGTGACAAATTATAATGTTGTGTACTAAAATGGATTTGGATGTGTGTTCAAGGGCAGGCTATTCAAGTCTGGGGTATTTGCTTGTGTAAATTCTGATGTAAATTTAGCTCTTAATATATTGGTAGTTCAAGATTATTGAAATTGATTATTATTATTTCTCCACTGCAAAACTGAGTGTGTCTCACCATCCCAGCAGTTTAGGCTTATTCACATACTTAGAACACAAAGAATATTCTCATCTGACCTGGTTTAAATATGTAATTTACATTACACTGAGCTGCATTGCCCTCTTAAGGTGACTATTTTTGCCCTATGTACTACAAAGGACCTGCCTTTTTCTCCTCTGGGGAAAAAAAAATTGTCTGTCTGTTATCCCTTTTTGTTTTATTTCAAATTTTCTTTTTTTTCTCAGTAGTCATTCTGGTTAAAATGTCCTCAACCAGCTCTAGAGGACATAAAGGCCTGCCTCTGAGATAGCTTTCTAGAAGTGTTTTTATAGTCAGCTGGCAGAAATGGGAGCTTGGAGGGACCAATTATCCCCCAACAGGTGGGTCAGATGAACTGTGCCTTAGAAGTGCCTGCACAGGGAGTCAGTAGTGTCCATGCTTCTGATTTCAATGCCGAGGCTTTGGCACAGTGTTCATGGTCCACTGTGTCTCATCTGTAGGTTGATAGTTATTTCTTATGAAAAGTTTGGCAAAAAGAAAAGGTGTAGGTTTTGATATTATGACAATTTTTGGAAGTATATCTGCAGGGCACTACAGTGACTTTTTAAAATGCTCTCTGGATCATCATCTTCAGGTAACCTAGTTTAAGGATCTGGATTATATTCAAGTATCTTGCTAAGTGAGAGGCTACAGTTACACAGAAAAAAATATATATAACATATTATATTTGTCCTCTATATGTATTCTATATATTGAGAGAATATATAATGGAACTCATAGAACCATGAAGACATAAAAATAAAAGTAAAAACTTTTAAGGAAAAGACTTGGCTCAAATATGTGGTACATGAGAGCTGGGGTACCCCAGGCTCTGCCCTCACTCCCAGCCCTCAGGGAGCATCCCACTACCCCTGCACACATCCACAGGGAATACACACCATGTAAAGGGTGGATTCTCATGTGCAAGCCAGGTGCTGATAGGACTCTGCTGCATGGGGGAGTAAGGTCAGGCTGAGGCAAGGGACTGTGCTAGGATTTGGCTGTGAAAACCAGGGAAGGGCAAGAACAGAACTGGAAAGGATGACTGGAACCCTTCCTACAGCTAAAAAGAAACAGCCTGCTGAGTTTTAAGGGAAGAGAAGCTGGAGGGGGAAAAAAAAGTACTTACAGGATTTGAAAACAGTACAAAAAGTTATTTTAAAAAGATAAACAGACAGGGGGACATCAAACATAAAGAAGAGAAAGACTCCTGTGTGTCAACACAGGTGCAGGTACACACACACACACAGAGTGAAGCTGTTCAGAGGGCTGTTATGCCCAAGTCCTGTTTGTGCACATTTGAGGTGTCACTGCTCTGTACCCCTCCAAACTTTTTGAATTCGCTGGAGAACTTTTCTGAATGGCCCTTAGAGTAGTTTGTCCAAAAAGGATTTCTCATTAGACACCTTTAATTTGCCATAGCTCTGAGATGGGACACACTGTGACTGACACACTAAATGGGTTATTAAAAAAAATATTAAGGAAATTCAGAAATACAATCTGTGGTAGATTCCTCCCTGTAATGTAACCAAACTATCAAATTTCTTCATGAAAGTTCTGAAGCACATAATTTTCAGTACTGAAATTGAGGGGCTGCCAAGTGCCTAAGAAATATGGGTGACAGGGAGATTAAAGTGAGTGGCAGCCTGCAGGATGACAGCTGCTGGAGAGATATCTTCATCACCTGTGGAACCTGCTCCTGCTCTGACACGCATTAATGCTCATTCCTAATACTTAGTAATCTCTAAGCTACATGTATAGTTAAAAAGTGACACAGCTGAAAATTTGTCTCAGCTGTACCCAAGCAATGCCCACATCCAAGGATACAGCACAAAAATATCCTCCATGTACACAACAATAATTGTTTATATAGTATCTTAACCAAACATTGTGAGATGAAAGGGGAGGAGAGAGCTATAGAAGGATGTACATGGCTTATTCCTTGTGTCCTGAAGCTTTCACTGTGTCTTGTTGATCCAGCTGTTTTTATACTGTCCATTCAATATTATCTTAGTCCTTTAAAATTTACAAAGACATACCTACCAACCACAGCAACAAATCAGGAGGAGATTAGAGAGTCCCTTATCTACTCACAAGATCCATGTTTAAGCAAGCTGCCCCAGCTTCTTATAATCTAAGTTTATTCAGACACCCATAGGGGCTCATGAATACAGGTTATTCTGATCATTTTTCCCAACCTGTTTAGAGTGTTGTTTCCTTAAGAGAATTGTGGTTTTCTTCCATGCTAGGTACTCTTGTGAGATAACAAGCTGGACAGAGCCCTCTGTAATCCAACCCAGCAGAGCGTGGGTTTCCTTGCAATGACACAAGGAAATCCATCTGCTGAGGATGGGACCTAAAATGCACCTACAGCTCAGAGGGTGGAATATCAGTGGCCAAAATGTTACATCCCTCCATCAGCAGGAGGAGAAAGGCAGGTACCCTTGATGGCTGAGGGAAGAAAGACCCTCTCCTCATCTACCCACAGCTCTGACCCACGGGCTGAGCTCATCCACTTGGACCTACCTCCAGTTAGTGGAAGGAGGCAGGCATGCCCAAAGGGACTTGTTTCCTCCTGAGCCAGCTGGCATGAAGCACCTATGGAGACTCTTACCCAGGCACCTGGATGTCCATTTACACATCTCTGCACAGACAACACCAGGGCATCGTAGAAAAATCAGGTTAGAAAGGACTTTCAAAGATCATCCCCCTTCACTAGACCAAGTTGCTCAAAGGCCCATACAGTCTGGCTCTGAACACTTCCAGAGATGGAGCATCCACAGCTTCTCTGGGCAACCTCTTCCAAAGTATTATACATACAGGTGGTTACATCACCCTCAAAACACACTGAAAAGCCCACACCTTGATCTCACTTTGGTGAGGCCAAGGGCATTTCAGCCCAAGTATCTCTTGCAAATAGCCCTATCTCACAGTCCATGCACGGGGACAGGGTCTGAACTGTCACCCTGCCATGCCTAGGTGCTGTGACAGTCACCAGCCATCTCCCCACCAGCTTTATCATCTCTCCCTTCCCTGCAAAATTCATGTACTGGGAACCTCCTCTTTTTCCCCAGGGCCCTCTACTTTCAGATTTACCTTCATCTTGCTTGCATACCTGTGTGATCTCTTTTATTTCTCTTTTAAGATAAAGATTGGTTTATTATTCAGCTTTCATTTCCGAGGTACTGGTCATTTGTCACAAAGTATGCATGTCTGTAAATATTGCCACAGTGTGTCACCCCCACTTGTCTGGTAGAGGGTTTTCTGACACAGACTAATGACACTGGAGCTGACTGGGACCACCACTGCCAGCTCTTGCCTCACCAGTGAGACAGTGTATCTGAGTATAACTACTGACTTGTTGACAAGGTCAGTGGAAAAAGAACGAGAGCAGCGATGAATACCAACACAGGGTAGCTCCCAGTTAATGCTAGCAGCCTCCTTCATCCCTTTAAATAGCATCTCCAGGACTTGTTCTTCCACATGCTTTGCAGTCACCAGCAGCACAGGCTATCAGGAGATGTGCTTCTCAGAAGTGCGAAAAGTACCATGCCGGAAGCATCCCTCAGAGCAAGAGACTTTATTTACCTTATTCTAGGCAGATAAATGTTTTGTTAAATCTGGCTGCAGCTGTCATAGGATAATTAATGCACATATCTTCTATCCCTGACTTATTTGAATAAGTACCTGCGTCTGCCCCCAAAATGGCACGTCAGTAACACAGATTTGTCACCAAGAGATAAATGAACCCTGTCCTCAAATCTATGATTCATGTGCTACCCTAGAAAACCAAATGCTAAGTTTAATTAGCTCCTGGACTAATTACTTAATTTTATTTTTAATAACATCCTCTAAAGCATTCCTAGCCAAGCATTTGTGAGACTACTGCTGGTCTGAAAGGTGCTAATGAGCCACCAGCAGAAGATGAAGTCAGCAGCAGATCCAGTGCCTGGGCAAGCAGCCTCGCTCCAGCACAGCACTGGAGTACCATGGCCATTGATGATTATCAGATTGATAACTTTGATATACATTGTTAAATAATGACTAAACGCACTACATTTATTGAGTGCTTCTTTTTTATCAACCTCAAAAGGACCTAAGAGATGGTGGGACTTAGTAAGCCTCAACTTTTAAGCAGTCCAAAGCAAAAAGTACACCAGAATCAATGCTGCATGCTCAAACCGGGAATGAATATCTTAAGTGTACTGGAAGTGGTAATATTTATCTGGTGTTTTTAAATTAATTGTAACTTTAATTAGCATTTCAGTGCTCTTCAAACTCCCGAAAGAGTTTGCTGCAGGCTCTTTTTAAGGTGTTGGGTACCTCTGATGAGTTACAGATTTACTCCCTTCTGACCTGAATCTTTAGGCTGGAACATGCGCTAGGTCTCTACAGTGGCTGGAGGGCAACCCTCCAAGCAGTTCCAAATTCACCTGACTCCAGAAGCTGGGGCTGAGAAGCAACCAGCAAACCTCTGGTTCCCAGGATTGCCCACTAAGCCTAGAGGGAGTATCTTCACTCAGGGCTGTGCAGAGGTGACAGTGTCAGAGAGAGACCCTACACCAGTGGCCTGCAGAAAAGCAGAAAACATCCTCCACCAGTGTTGTGAAATCAGCTGGTCCGAAGATACAAATGCCATCTGTGCAGTGCTTAAAGTAAGATGCCTTGGGATGAGGTAAACTAATCCCAACTAGCTCCTATCAAAGCACAGACCTTGCCAGCAGAGATGCACAAAGCCTCAGAGCAAGACTGGGAACATAACAGTTCTCAGCAGTGTATTTCTTGCAGTCTGCAGCATCCATGAACAGACAAGGAGAGTCAGTGAGTTCATGTGTCCACAGTAAAAGCCTGGTTTCACTCCTAGCTTGTTTGCTGGGATCCCTTCTTGTCAAGTAATGAACATCACTCTAACTAACGACCCTGGTCCCAGTCCTGAGCTGCACCCTGTGCACCCCAACTTTATTGAGGACTGCAAGCAGCCACCAGGCAGATGTTTATTCGCTGCATAATGCACATTCATACACCTGCACATGTATATCAAAACCCTATTATTTAAACTGTAAAAGTCAGTTTAAATCCCTTTCAAAAGCAAGCAGTACAACAAAGCAGAGCAGAGGGAAAAAAGCAGAGCCAGCCTGTGCTGGTTCCATGCATAAGCAGACTGAACCTGCACAGTGCAAGAGCTGGGGCATTTTTATCCCATGGCATGTTCAGCTACAGATTGGACTCTGGCAGCTGGGAATAGCCTTTACCTCTCAGCTCCTTGGGCCTGTGGAAATCACATGGTTTGTGACTAACCCAGAGCCAGAGGATTTTAGGTGAAGGCGCAGTCCCTGTCTGAAAGATGAGGAATATCATCAAGAAATTACTGCCATAACTAATAAGCAAAAAATGAAATATGCCCCTCTCCAGCTCCTTCTGCCATTCTGCTCCTCACTGTCATTCCCATCATCCTCTTGTGATCTTTCTTCTCACATCACAGACATTTTGAACATTTATTTAGCCCGCAGAGAATTGGAGCATAACAACATGAGTAGGAGCACCACTACTTCTTTTGGTCAGTAATTCAGTTTCTTGAATCACCAGGATAAACTACATGGCCTTGAAGAGTGTTCATCCACTTGAGAATTGGATTACAGTCTCATAAAACAGCACAGTGCTCCTATTATCACCTAAATAAAGCTGCCATAATTCTGGAACAAATAGGTGGAAGTAGTCAGCCACCAAGTATCCAGTGTTGAAGTGAAGAATAATAAGCTGACATACAGTTCTCAAGAAATTCCTCACAAGGAGGCAGATTTAATGCCCTGAACACCAGGCTTTTAAGCACACAAAAACATACACTCATCTTTTATATCACTGTCTTATCTTAGGCGCTGAGGGCTTAAAGACAGGATCCAGGTGCAATGCTTTCTGAATAGCTGATGATGACGAAGCATCCACGACATTATCTTCTCTCACAAGAGGGTACCTGACAAGTTTCTCAGCATTTATAAGCTAGGAAAGGAGCTGGTTTTGCTGCAGCTGCACAAGATTTTACCTGGCTCAATACAAAATCCTTGTTGATTAAAAACCTCTCACTGCAGGTTTCTGCAGCTTATGGTTGAAAAATGAGCTGGTGAAAGATAGGTTCTTCCACAATGTCAGCTGGACCCTCTTCTCAGTGACTGAGCCACTAAAATTTGTTTTAACTTCTTCATGTGTTTATAAGTGAGGACAGGCTCATTTTTGCAAACATCTTTGTAGAAGTACCTATAGACAGCGGTTTGTAAGTGTGATGTGCTGTCACTATTTTTTGTCATCTGGATATGGTGATGGAACTATTCACCCCGTAGTCATCATGGGGGACCGTGCATTTACAAAATAAGGATGGACAACCCATTTACAAGGGCTTTTAACCAAAAGATCAGGCCCTTCTCTTTTCTAGAAGTGCTCACACAGCTGTTTCACAAGGTTCTTTAGGAAAGACTTACCTTCAGGACCAGGTCATGGTAGTAAAACAGTATCATTTGAGACCTAGTCATCTCTCACAAGGACAACCTTGGCCAGTGCACAGGCACCAATAGGGCACACATCCACTTCTGCCTCCCCTCTGCCCTCTCCCTGCTCCCAGCCCTTTGTTCCTGCGGCTTGCCTTGTGCCAGTGAGTGACAGATCCCCTGTGGACCATCTTCCCTCACATAATTGCAGAAAACTACCTCAGAAAGAACCTCAATTTGTGTAGTTTCCTGCTGTCGGAGTCAATTGAAGCAGCTCACCCAGGAGTTCGAATAAAAGCCAAACCTGTACAAGCTGATAGAGCATAGAGGGAAAGGACCAGACAAACAGAGGAGCAGGGAACAGGCTTAGAGTTTCCCCCCATCAACTTCAAAAAGCAATGAAGAGCCATGAAATTGGCCTGTCTGCCTGCAGAGAGGGATGTGAGCAAGTTCATACAATGCCCAGGCAAAGAATGGGTCTTTCTGCTGTACAGAAGAAGGCAATGTCAATCCTGCAAGCAGCAGTGTTGGGATTGGTACCAACCAGTGGTATCCACTGTGGGTGCCCACACTTCAGGTGGATGCCAAATGCAGGTTTCAAAACACAGCTACAGGAGCAAATGTGCTGAGAAACCCCTAATGTCCAACCTGTTCCGCCTAACAAAGAGGGGGATGTGCTGGGCTAGTCTGATGTTAGGTGTATCTTCCTGATGAAATCAGTGCCAACAGAAAATTCTTTAATCCAATGAACAAATGCATATCAAGCACAGCCTCTGAGCATGGAGCAGAAACTGATTTAATTGAGATTCAAAATGAGGTGCACAGACACGCTCGATTCCCCAGTACTCACGGTGTTTAAATCAAGGCTGGATGCCTTTTCAAAGGCCATGTCACAGCTTAACAAGAAGTTACAGGCTTGATGCAGCAATCTCTTGATACAGTTTTATGGTGTGTAACACACAGTCCCTTCTTGCCTTTAAAATTTCTGGAGGACCAAAATCAGCAACACAAGTTGGGTCTGGTTTTTGCACTGTGTCCCCTACAATGCACTGGGCTCCTACAAACCAAGCTGCACTTGCTCCAGCATACACCCAGCTCTGCTCCCCAGGAGAGTGAGCAAATTGCTCACAAGAATAAATAATAGGGTGGTAAATCTAAGGAGCTGCCTGGACAACCATGTACACTGGTGCTACTACTGTGATGGGAAAAACAAGCACAGATGGGGTCAGACCTGTCTGCCCTTGTCTCTGCAGGCATCTTGTGCCCCCATAGCAGCACCCTGCTCCTCCATCTTCCCAACATTCTCACCTCTTGCTGGTTTTCCTGCCCTCACTTAGGGCCTTTTTGGTGTTCAGCTGTGGAAGAAATCCCTGCTCAGAGTCTGAACTGCTGAGGTTCGCCCTGTGAGACACACACTGCGGGTCCACGTGCTGGGACTGTGTGTGTCAGACACAGTGGGGTGGAAAACAGTGGGTATGGACAAGGCCAGTGCCGCCAAAGTATGAACAGTAGGAGATGGAAACCATGCCACAGAGCCCTTCTTGCAAGGTGCACATCATGCACATCTCCATCAGGAACAACAAACCCCTCTCTTTCCCAGCATATGCTAACACTTCCCCATACTCCCGCCAGGATGGTGAGTGTCCTTCAGTGCTTTGCAGTCCTCTCAAGTCTCTCCAGCTGGCACATGTGAGGTCTGATCCTGCTTTCGATGTTGAAGCAGTATTTGAGGTGTTGGAGCAAGCAGAGGTGGCTGGCAGGTCACTGTGTGCTCCGAGGTGTGAGACTGCTGGCCATGTGCGAGTTACTGTCCAGCAGCCTCCAGCTGCCAAAGTGGAAATGGGAGAGGTGGAGCACCCTTGGAAGACAGGTGGGAGACCCTAATAGTGGGCCCCATTCTACACATGCTCTCTCCTCCCTGAAGCAAAAAGGGGGCCAGCAGAAGGCACTGCCCAGTCTAGAGGCCACCCTGCCCTCTGCATCCATCCCAACAATGCCCCAGTGACAGGGTTTTTTCACAGAACTCCAGTCATACTTCTTGTACTTATTCCCATCCTATTTTAGGACCTGAAGTGCTCGGCTTACCCTTGCAGCTTTTAACACAGCCATAGGAAGCTCCAGCAGCAAGAATTTTTTTCTTAATCATGTTTGCTACTTTTGCTTGACAGAGGAGGCTGCGGAAGCAGTGTGGGGTACTATGACATCCAGTGGTCACTGAGATACATCACTGCTTCTCCCCAAGGTCCCTCTCCCCAAATTAAGGCCACAAAATGGTGCAGGAGTGAACAAATCTTCCTTTGTGCTGGAGCAAGGTGAGTGCACAGTTGGCTTCCGACGATAATGCCATACCCCAAGCAAGCAAACCTCAGCTCATTCCAAAACCCGTTTGTGCATAAGCCCATTTAGCCAGCAAGGAAATAACTTGCTAAGGCAAACAGCTACCCATAAATCATACCTCAGGAGACAAGAGATGCCACCTGAGAGCACCAACAAAAGCAGACTGGTGTGCCCTGTAGATACACAGACTCTGAAAGGTTTCTCTCTTTTTTTCTCTCTGTCCAGCTCCAGCAGAAGTGGACAGAAAAAATTAGGGTACTAAGAGGAACATCAGTAGGAACATCAGTAAGCAGGACCCAACATAGCTGCTTGCTGGAGCAACTGGAGTGACCAGTCTATTCGATTTCCATGGCTAATTCTGGAGAAGGCATTGGTGCTTAATTGAGCATAAATGCAAGGAGAGCAATCAAAAAGCAAACTTAGGAGCAATGATATCAGGATATATTTAGTTTTCCCTAAGGAGAGACAGTGACACAACCAGAATTATTACTCACTGTTTTGCAGAGGAACTGTTCTTTCAGAGCCTGAGGGGTGGTGTTTGCTTTCTCAAGTGCTGAACTCACTCCACTCCCACTCATGTCAGCAGATTGGCTTGCAGATGATTTAACTCTTTTAACCCAAATTACCTTTCTCTCCCCTCATGAGTGTTCTTGCCAGGGAGTCTTCCTGAAAAGCACAGCAAGAACTAGTCTTCTCAGGTTTACAACATACTGGGAAAGCTTAGAGTAGGAGCAACAAGGCAGCTGCTCCCCATCAAACCCCGCAGTAAGGACCTGCCTGCTGAGGAGACATGGATTTCTCAGCTCCTGGGGAATGATGGGGACTTCAAAAGCCTCTTTCTGGGACTGGAATAATAATTCTTTAGTGATCAGTCTTAGCATAAGGTCTTTGTATGTGTTTTGTGAGAAGACATACTGAAGAACAGTGTAATTTTACAAAGAACTGGAAAAATATCAAAAGATAAAGCTTGCATTTAAAAAGAAGTCCTTACTTTTGGCACAAAGCTACTATTCGTCTATGCTAGCAGGACAGTGCTACGAAGTTACCACTTCCATATGATCATATATATCACATGTCTATATGGCATACCACTGAGCCCAAACTCTTGCTTTTCTTTAATCTCACTGCTGTCTGTGTCATCAATCCTCCATTTCCAGGCTGTGCCAGCTCCCAACACGTGGCTCCGAGTTCAGAGCATACTTGACAAGAAGAACCTGCCTTCCATCCACACATCAAAAGCAATGGCATGGAGCAATGGCAAATCTTAGGTGGAGAGGCTGGGTGGCTGTTTGGAATGTAACCCAAAGCTGGAGACAGCACACCTTGCACACAGGCCTGGAGGGTAATATGTGATGCCCAGGCATCTCCATTTCCAGTGGAGGAAGGGTTGGGCTGCTGTAAAGGTACCCAGAGGCTGATCCAGTAAGAGGAAACACGAGGCACCACTCTCCTCTTATGGTTTGGTTAGCCCACACATTTTAAGCAGGGGCACCTAATGCAGCAGAGCCACATTTTTGGATGACAGATAGGATGGACAGTCAGGTAGTTATGACTTTCCCAAGAAGAGGTGAGGGGAAGCTGGGCTCTCTCATTTTTAAAGATGCCAGTGGCCAGGAGGTGACCTGTCCCCTTGGCCCTAGGGTGTTCTGAGGAGGAGGACAGTCTCCACACATCCTTTTGAAGCTGGACACTGCTCAGCCTGAAAGCCTAAAGCATCTTCCTCCTCTGGCAGAGGTGGCTGCTGGGGCATGCATTTGGCATCAGATCCCCACTGAACTGGAGATGGCTCTGGCAGGAGTGACTGCTGGACCCCAGCGAAGGGCACAACACCTGACCTAAGCACTGGCTCCCTTTGGCATCAGCTCTTTTTGTTTGGGTTTTCCTTCAGCCTGGTGCAGCAGACTGCAGGAAACCCCACTGATTTCTGAGTGGCTCGGACGTCTCTGCCTCAGCAGCAGCCGCCTCTGACAAGCCAGGGGACAAGGTGAATGGCCAGGGGGAGGTGGGAAGAAGCTTCTGCTGTCCGATTTTAATCTGCAATTGCAAGGCTGTCAGACTCTATCCCAGTTTAGGCAGATTGACTCCCACCTTTAATAAGAGCAGGTGAGGAAGTACCTCTTAAATTGTCTCTCATCTGTGTCTGGCTGTGACCATTTTTAGCCCATTGCACTGCACAGTCAGATGTTAAGGGTGATTGATGCTAACATCTCAGATATTGCATGGAGAAAGCCTGGAATCACTGGCTGGACGGCTGCCACAGAAAGCTGAGGGGCTTGAGAAGCCGTCCCTGTTCTGGTTCCTCCTTCCTCCTGTCAGTGTAAATACTCAAGCTTCTGTTTCAGCACAGCAACAAGAAAAAAGTGTTCATTTAAACTCCGTGAGTGTGGCCAGGAGAGGAGCCTTTGCACAATTAGGCATGGCTCAGAGACAGTTTAAGTGCTTTAGTGTCTCTCTGCCATTAGTAGCTGCTTCCCAGCTGAGATGCTGGGTCTGACTATCTGTTAACTTGGATACAGCAATTACAGGCTGAGAGCTCTGCTAGGCCAGATCCCAGCCTCCATGTGTGATGCAGATACAGCTATAGCTGTGTTTCTGGCATTTGTGGTGAAAAAAAGATTTGCCATTGGAAACACCAGGTTAAATTTTATGCACTTTATTTCCATCAAGGCTCTCTTGGTAACATTTGCCCAGATGAGAGTTCCTGGTATTCCTCCAAATTGGAGGAGACCTACATTTGAGCTCAAATTAAAAGCTGCTGATGGGTCACTTTTGGTTGGCTCACTTTGGAAATAATAATTTTTAAAAAAATCTGTCAGGTGTAGTGCTAGAAGCTTGGGAGAAGAAATCGTGGTATAAAAAGTACACCATGATACTTAAAAGTTCACCTCAGTCACATTAAATGAGGTAATGTTTTGGGGTTCCGTCCCTCAGCATCAAGCTGGCTGCACATCAACAGGGTGCAGGCACAAGCCTGACTTCCAGGAGGGAGAGTGGGAATTTGGAAGGCCGACGATGCCATTTTGTTGGGCAGAAATCCGTGGGTGAGACCCCAAGAGCACAGCAGGACCCAGCAGCAGCATGTTGCTGGGATAAACAGAGCATCAGGGAGCAGGGACCTGCAGTCACCTCACCACAGGAAACAGCATCCCCTCCCCAAGCCCACATGTGCCCTTTGAAGATACCTCGTAAGCTAGTTTTCTTCTGGCATATTATCTTTCTCTGTGATGACGTGCCTGTTTATCAAAAGCATAGACTGTTTTCTAAATCCTTTCTAGCTCACTGCAAACAGCTTCACCTGATGTCTCAGCCCTTCACCCACTGGCTGCATGTGATTTTTCCCTTTCCAGCTTCTACTCAGCCCCCTCCTGCCCAGGATATAAGGGCTTGTTGTCGTTTTTGCATTTAAGTAAGCTTTTGCTAAGAAGAGGTATCTGAGGCATGCATATACTGTTCTTTAATCCTTTACCTCCCACACATCCCTCTTTTCTCAAACCAAGCTGTTAATAAGAATACAGATTACAGTAGCCAGAATTTATAGTAAGAATTTGCAGTAGCGAAATATAAATTTAAAAAAGTGGCAGCAGCACGATCAAACCACAGCTCTGCTCATAAACATCTCTACAGTGTATATTTCCCACAGTTTGCCTACCACAGCTTATAGCCGTAGATATAGTTCTAAATGAGTAGGCCTGTTTTTAAGGATTTCCTGCCTGACAACCATCAGAGACAACATTTCATATCTCAGTGTCATTAAGTCTGCAGTAACTGTGAGGTCCCAATGTGATTATCATATATAAATGGAAAAAAAAAAAAGAAAAAATAGGCAAATTGCCCCAAGAGTCCTACTGAAAATGGAGATTGCAATTCTCCACATCCTACAGATTCACTTTAGGGAGGAACTGAGCAACTGGGTGTCCCTCTGAAATGGCAAGCGTAAGATGAAAAGACACAAAAAGTGCCTTTCCTTCCTTTCAAGAAGAAAATTTTAATCCAGGTTGCCCTTGACTGCTTGTGGGGGAGGCCACAGCTCCTCAGTGTCTTGCCAGGGGCATGGGGTGGGATGTCAGGCAGCAAGAGCTGCCTGACAAGCAGACAGGCACATACAGAAATGGGAACAGCCTTGGGCTGACACACAGATGTAGGCACTGAGCACTGCAGACAGTGTCAGGCCAGGTCAGGTTTAGGACATGGAGCTGGTAGCAGGGCAAGCTGAGTTGGTGTTTGATTGCCTTACAAACCCCCAGTCAGCTCTTTGCTCCTTCAGCTCCTGTTTAGACGTCTTTCACTCCCCTTTCCCTCATCCTTTTCTTGCTCAGACTCACGGTGGCACTAGTCCCATCAACAGCAGCCAGACTGGTGCCCAGGGCACTCCCAGGATGCTCCCAAGGCTCTGTGGACCTCCAATCACCCTGTTGGGAGGGTTCAGGGTCAGCTGCAGAGGCTCAGGGCCTGGTCAGAGGAAGAACAGTCCATCATCACTGCACGTCTCTCAGAAGGGGCCATTACCTCCCCCATGCTCCTCTTGGTGTGCAAGGCAGCGGCACAGCAGGAAACCTGTCACTGCAGCTAGTGCCAGCCTCAGGGCATGGAGGGGGTTTCTGCACAGCACCGTGGTGGCCCTGCACACTCAGCCATCCTCTTGTGCCGATATCTCACACAGGATCACACCAGCACAACCTTTTCTCCTCACCCCAGCGGTGAGCGGCAGCCCCAGACTGCTGTGTACCATCTCTGACAGCTACTGCGCAGCTGGGCCAGGCAGGACCATACTGCTGCTTCCTTCTATTTTAATGTAAAATAGCACAGAAAGTATCTTTCAACAGTACTTTACCAGAGCTACATTTCCAAAGGTACCTTTCTGAGTCAGTAGCTCACATACGTGTTACCCAAGTACCCACCTACTTCTCCTGCCTTTGACCAAACCTTGTACTGGCTGCTGTTCTTGAGATGCTCTTGCATCCTTCCACTGCTCAGCCCATGGGTCATGGCCCTGCCTTCTCTTGTATGAAGTTGTACCAAAGGTTTGTAGGCACTTTTCTCTGTAAATTTGTTATGGTTTGTACCCAGCATAAAAACTGACAATTAGGCACGTTTTAAAGGTGTAGTTTAACCTAAGTACATTAGTCTCAGCTGAGTGCAGTTCCACTTCTTCCAAAAGCAGTAACCCATCACCAAAAAGGCTTCTCCATTAGTAGCACTTACGCCACTTGTGCATATTTAACATAAAATTGCCCATGAGTAAAATGGCCATTACATCTCTCAATTACATTGACATACACAGGTTATGCAGATCTCACACCACCTTTGTGCCTTCATTCACTGCTTGCTACAAACTTCCATAACACAGAGCCTCTCCTGATGGTTCTCCCTGCAAGGGGACGAGAGGGAAGGACATCCCTAATTTCTGCACCGTGTGGTATTCAGCACATTTGCCCACGTTCAGATTGGGAAATGAATCACGGCCAATGCAAGAGATAGCAAGTGAAAGTAAAAACCTGTTAATCATGTTTCTTGGAGAGGATGAGTTTCACATTGCCACAGTCTCACACTTCATAGCTAAAAAAGCACGAGGCGTCACAGCACATTCATTATTTAAAGATCCGTTTCCATCAGCAGATGACGAGACAAAGCAAGTTACATTCTCGAGTACGCTGCCAGGGGCGCGGATCACAATGTTTAGACAGCCTGACAATGGATACTGCCACACCTCCAGTCTCTCCAGACATGGGCTGGGGTGATGGGTCTCAGCAGGGAGGCCCTGGGTCTCAGACAGGGTGCAGTGCACAGAGTGAGTCCCTGGGGAGCAGAGGAGCCAACGGAGAGCATGCCTGATGCTCTCAGCTATGCCGAGGGACTGCAACCACAGACACTTTTAAACTTTCCTGCTTTATCACCTGCTCTAAGGAAATCTGAACTCCTCAAATGCAGCAGCCCCACTATGATCTAGTCAAACTAATTTTTCTGCTGGGCAGATTCTTGGCAGCTGAAGGAAGCTTTGGGCTCTCTTCTTATCAAACTCTTTCATGGGGTTGTGACCCAGACTCCTCGATCACTGCTGCTCGTTGTATCTGTTGCTAAGCTATAGCTGCAGAAACTCCAGGGAAGAGTGGAAATCTTTGCCCTCAATTGCTGTGCTCTTCAGAACGGGGACCTGCTTGGTGTAACGAACACACATTTGGGGTTTTTATCACAAATTGTTAACTGCTCCCACAAAGCTGTTCAAGGTCTTGGGCAAATACCTCTGGTGTGTCTCGGCCTGCTGCTGCCAGACTGGGCAAACCTATGAGATATTTTCTAAAGGAGAATGCAGCTGGCTACATCTACACAAGCCGTCCAACCTGAGGTGTTCTTGATCTGTTAATGTGCTCCCCAGCACAGATTTGACCTGGCTTTCCCTCAGACACTGCCTGGGGATAGTTTAGGGGCTGGCACATTATAGAGAAGGCTCCTAACAAGTTGTGCAGGCAAACACAGCCTGGTTTGGGAGGAGGGAACAGTGTCTGCTCATGCAGTCATGAGTTGGGTAACCCTGCCTCCCACAGGACTGAAGCACAAGCCATGGCACAGGCACTACAGGCATTATTTGTGCCCACCTATCCTTCTCTTCTCTGACCATCTCATGTCCTGCTATAATGAAGCTTCCTGGGAGCAGAACTGCGACCTTCCTTTACAAAACCACACCATTACCTCTGTCCAATGGTTTTGGCAATTTCTGCTTACAATATAAATTCAGGTGTCTGCCAAGACTTTGCAGGATCATTTCAATGCTCTCCCACAAAACAGCTGCTGTGGACCCAGGAACTGAATCGTCACCATGATGACATTTCACTGTAGCATGCTGGAGTCCGTAACACCATGTATGTGATGAACTTTCAACATCTGGCCACAGAGGAAGACCTATGAGCTACAAAGACTAGACAACTACTGTGCAAATGAAAACAGTAATAGCCCACTTCTGCATCGGACATTATAAAGTACCACTTGGACACAATGCTTTCATCAGAGGAACTGTACATCAAGCTCTCAGCTCTGAGTTTGAAACTCTTGATATTCATTGCTTGCTTGGCAGATGGCATGAATTTGATTGCTGATTTACAGAAAAGAGCTTAAAACCAGCGTGGTATACCAAGAGAGTTGGAGAACAGGACACATGGTCTCATTTCCAGTTTTACTGAAAGAATTAAATACTCTGTTTTATTATAGCAGTTCTGATAAGGGCTCTGTTATGTTAAATAACAGCTTCTGTATTAACTGAAGAATAGATTTTGGAGGTCCTAAACTTTATGTGGCTTCCACTTCTAACAAAACAGAAACTGAGGTGAGCAATGTAGATTTTTAAAAAAAACCCAAACCACATTTTACTTTACCATCCTGTCCTTGTCCCCACAACCTTTTCTATTTACCACAAGCTCCTCCAAATCCCACAGCCTTCTCCCAACACAGTCTTCCTCCCAAGGACCCAGTCAGCAGAATCATTAGATGATGGACCTCTCCACGCAGGAGATACCGTGCCATTGCACTGGACCTGCCTGGCCAAGACCTTTCTCAGTACCAGTGACAGACTTGTGTCTTCCTCTATCTAGTGGGTGGCTTAGGCTCAGCCAGCAGTGGATTACAGAGCTGTGGTCTCAAGTGTGTTTTTTGTGCCTCAACAGGGACCCAAAGATGGGGATTGCAACAGATGGCTCCACACAGTAAATCTTCACCTAAAGTAAAGTGTGCAAACACAAGACAAAATGATTCAGACCTTAATATGTGGTAGGGGAGGGGGAATCAAGCCTCTTCATATTCAAAATTATCCTCATGGAAAAAAAGGTGATGTTTTCATCCCTGTTTTTGAGGTCTGTCTCATGTTAGACTGATCCAGCTGCAGGCCTAGTGCTTAAGGCTCATCCTTGTAAATAGAGTGAGATCTCCGAAACAATGCTGAAGTGCGAGAGCTGCATACCAAACACTGACCTTGAGACAGCAGCTTGAGTGAAAGAAAACATGTCTCTGAGCGGTAGATAATTGATTTAACTTTAAAGCAAACCAAGATTAAATGTGAGATCTCTGTGGCAAAAGGAACATGAGGTCAAACCCAAAAACACCCTCCACATGGAGATGAATTGAAGAAGGGCAATCCAAACAAACCCAGAGACCTCAGCCAGCTACTTACCCTCCCTTGGAAACACAGGTACCCAGCTTCTTCTTTGTTGAGATGCACATATAAGAGGCTATCATCTCCTTCAGAATCTCTCAGCTCAGCTGAAATTGGAGCAGAGGAAGTTGCTTATCTGCTATTCATCCTTCTCGTCCACCTTCAGCTCAACTCTGCCCTCAGCTGAACAGATGGGCAGGCCAGGCTCTTAGTAAGAAAGATCAGTAGGCTCAAACCTCCTTGGACCAGAAGTATTTACAGGCTACATTCATACATTTTAATCTCACTTCTACCTCCCATCATGTAAGCACAGAGAAGTGCAGGGCATCCACGCCCACTTGCATGAGATTAGTACAAGGGCACAGGGAGTGAAGCACCCTGGCTTGGCAGAGATGCCCCATTGGTGCTGGATGCCAAGGCAGAGGCTCTGAGCATTGTCCGTTCATGAAATAGCATTTTAGACCAGCTGTTTCAGGGCTCAATGTTATGAGTCAATTACCAACCCCTAACACAGCACTCTAAGTGCCACTTCAGGAGTTTAGTGCCAACTTTTAGGCATTTCCATGTGAATATCACCAAACCTGTTGTGTCAGTGACTGGTAGTTATGAAAATATTCTGTATTTGACTGATACTACCTTGGCCATTGGCCTTTCCACAAGGTCCTCTATGTTTAGGGTACAAAAGTCTACACAGGCACCAGTGACTTATCTCTCAGTCACACAACCACATCCATTAAAAATCCTACAACTGAAATAATGATTTTCACTTCCTTTAAAAATGAGATTTAGGGGAAAAAAAGAAGGTAAAAGACACTGTGCTGTTGATGCCTTTTCCTGGTCTTAAAATTAAGAGAGCTGAACACAGTTAAGAGGCGAAAAGGGTTTTACCTCGGTATTTATTTAAGGATCCTTAGGTGTGATGAAATGCACATCGAAATGCACCCCGAAATCCCCACCGAAGAAAATGGCCACGCCCAATGGGATGAGTATACAATTATATGGCTTGCAAAAATTAGCATATCTATCAAAGATTCCCCAATGAGGGACTCGAGTGAGACCCCCCACCCAAGGGACCCTCCCCCTGGATGGGCCTATCTTTGTTTACAGAATGTGTTCTGGAGAGGACCTTGCTTTTTGGGGTTTTTAAAATGTTTAGTCTCTAGGCTTAATGAAATACTAGTTCTAAGAGGAGTTATCAAACTTAAAGAATTTTAACTATGTAGGCTAAAAGCACTAAGAATATATAAAACCTATATAAAAGAGTGTATAAAAGGGGTATAAAAGAAAAAGCAAAAAATCATCATGGCATCACTGTGACATCTTTCTAAAGAAAGCCTGTAAAATTTATTTCAATTGAAGGATTTACCTTGTTCCACTTGTCTCAGACAATCCACCAGGGACAGGACTTGTTGCCCCTGGGAGGGTTGTATCCACCTCAGAGGCAGGAGAAGCGAAACCCAGGACTGTTTCTCTTAAGCCTGGTGTCAATAAGAAGCCTGGAGGTCTTGGGGAAGCCGAGTAGTGAGCCTCTTCCCCTGCGTGTGGCTGCTCACAGCTGGCACCAAGCGGCAGCAGCTGCAGTAGGAGGGATCTGCCCAGGTTTGCAGCAGAGCTCCTGGCCCTCCACCTGCTCTTCCCCTCCTCAAAAGCAAGATGCCCTTCCTCAGCCATTCACAGAATAGGTCAGTGACCACAGCCGACCTCTTCTCCCGCTGGCAACAGGGCTGAAACACAACAAGAGGAACTGAAAGGCAGTAGTGTTGTCCCACATGCCTTTGAGGGTAGTCTCTGACTTGAGCTACACCTTGGCCTGTGCCTGGGCACCATGTAGGAGGGTGCTGGGTGGCACAGGCATGGCAGGCATGATGCCAGCAAGGACATGCTACGGGCTGAACCACAGCCCTGGTCCGTGCAGTGCAGTAGCGGAGGTAGAGTGTTCACAGCTTAGTGGATAGAGCACGTGCTGCTCATTATACAGGTTCTGCCACTACCTCAAGACAAAAAAGCTCCCACCAACCCAAACCTTAGAGTTTGCCCACAAGAGAATGTGGTTTTATTTTGCCATAACCTTGTGGCAGTGCCTGTCATGACACCCTGATATCTTTTCCTGTGCCAGGTTAGTTTGCCTCTGGCATGGCCAATATTGTGGCCATGAGCCACCCAAACTTTGTAATTGTGCCTGAAGAGTGACAACGCACATGAAATCCCCCACCACATTCAATGTCCCACCTCCCCCTAGCCCACTCTGTGGCAAAGGGGCTGTTAATGGTCCCTCTGTCTACACAATGGCAAAACATTAACATTCCCCAAACAGAAAATATAAACTCTGGGAGTCTGCCAAAGACTTAATTAATAAGCTAAACTTCTTTCCCTCCTCACTGAGATCTCAGTGTTGTCAGAAGGGCATCAAGGATTTCTCTTTGTTTATTGGAATTAATTTACTTCTTCCCCCAAATGACAACTGCAGTTTGGTTAAAGCAGTCAGTCTCACACTAATTTATTTGTTCTGTGAGTACCTTTCAGTACCCACAGAAGTTATCAAATTAAAAATTGTCAGTTTCTGTAATGGTCTGACCTTTTCAATCTGACAAAGTTCAAAGTGTGGCTCAACAGGTCCGAAAGGATGGCTGCCAAGAGCAGCTGCCCACACTGGAGCATCAATGTAAATGTTCCAGCAGGTAAATAGTCACTGGGAGAGCCTGGGAAAATATCTTGCTGGGTGAGCAAGAAGAAAAGGTGTCATGTGTAGAATGAATTAAAAAGGATATAGCATTTTTGTGATATATCCTAGGGAAAAGGCAGAGCTCAGGTATCTATCTAATCAAACTCAGACACTGAAAGGTAATATATCTCCATACTCTGAATTCAAACAAGGGGAATAACAAAAAATCCAAGCTTGCTTGAACAGAAGCTATTAACCCTTTATTACCTGCTTTTTCTTTTTAGTAAATGTCTTTATTCACCAGTTATCTTTAGCAAACTTAGACTTCATCAACGCTGAGAGCCATTGTGACACAGTCCATTCAAATGCACCCTTGGAGACGGGCAGGGCTTGTGCTTGCTGTGATCTGGCTGCAAGATGCTGCTTGAAAAGACAGCCACAGTGTTCCCTCTCCCCCTGCTCCCTGGTGTCAGGCACTTGAGCATCCACAGAGGGAGTGGGGGTCAGCTTGAGCCCCTTCTCCAGGTCTTCCAACATTTGCCATCTCTGGGATGGCCACACAGCTGCTGGCTCCAGAGTGCAGGAGGATGTGGGTCAGAGTAGCCAGGCAGCGCAGGGCAAACCTGGCCTCTTCCCTGTAAGAGGGGTTCAAGCATAACATAAATACACCCTGGTGACCTGATCCTGTTTCATCTGACATACACGAGCAACTCTACGCAGTGCCTCCAGTGCCAAGCGGGCAGAACTAGAGCTGAGTTAGCCAGACAGAGATGTGGTAAATTAACGCAGGGAAGGATGGAGACACCTAAAGCAGTGTGTTAGGATGTGTGCTTTGGGCTGTTTGCTGTCATCAGCTGTAACATGGAATTGCTGGAAGGGTCTGGGATTTTGTTTCGCTGTTTGTTTGCAGTCCTTGAAAGCGCCATGTGGAATTCCTGTGACTCCCAGAAACACGACTTCTGATGTAAACTTGCCAACACACTGTGGTGTATAATTTACTAATGATCTTCCCACTAATGATGCAGATTTAAAGCAACAGCTGACAAGTCTTTGTCCAGAGGAACTGTTACAGCTCTCACAAGCTGGCAGGGCACAGAGACCAAATCTGAGGGAGGAATTAACGCAAAGGCTCCTGATTCCCACATAGCTGTAGCAATGATGGGGTTAATGCACATGGTTCTTTGGGATTTCTCTCTCGTCTGTGACAAGCAGAGAGAAAGAGATGGTGTCTCTCTTGCCTTTTCAAAGTCCTTGATAAATTTCTCAGGGCCTAAAGACTTTCTTCTGGCCTCCTGACATGACAGTTACCATAGAGTTTAAACACAAATTGCTCCATGGGATGCTCTCTGCATCAACAGAGAGCAGCTTTGGTCTCTTGGATTTTATTTTTTTAATCAGAGATTCAGTCATTTTACTAATATCTAAGAGGCAAAGTTGAAAGCTACATGACCATGCATTCCAATTACATTATTTCTTACAGCTGTGGGGGTCTTCACAGTTCTAAGTATTTGAGCACAGATTTTGGGAGTTTTAACAATGTTTGACAGAAAAGAGAAGGCACTGAGAAGAGAGAATAAGCAGACAGCTTACTGGTTAATTACAGCCTAGAAAATACCACTCCTGGTCCCTGAGATTACTCTGCTTTGATTACTGTACTTCAATACTGCATCACCAGCTCTACAGACCTCTCAGAAAACATTTTTCCAGTGGAGTTAGGAAGGCAATAATTGATGTCACCAGGCCTCCAGCCATTCCTGCTGCCTACTTGGCTTTTTTCCTCCATGTGGTTTAAAGTACTGAGTACAGTTAGCTTTTGTTTACTGCAAACACTTTCTTCATGAACACCGACTTTGCCTGCTGCCTGTGCATTTGACTTGGTGTAATGCAAACCCCTCTTGGCTTCCCTCCTCCCTGCCTTGGGTCACTGGAACTTCCTCCTCAAAAGCAGATCCACACCGCTTTTGTTCCCTCTGCTGGACTTGTTTCCCTTTGATGAACTGCAAAGTCAAGGCAGAGAGTGGGTGGCTTGCAGGGAGGTTCCATGGTAATTACAGTCATGTGAATGATACATGGCCCAAAGAAGATTTTTGTGTGCAAGCAAGAACATGCTAAAATGTCCCTGGGGTGCAATTTTCTTTCCAATAATGAAGTTGCATGGGGGCAGATGTTGTCAGATGTGGTCTAGGTTTGGGAGACTTTGCTTGAACTAGATTTTATTTTCATTCTGAGTTTTCAGTGATACTTTGGGGTATCCTTCAAAAAACCTGCAAGGTACTCCCCTGATGGATAGTGCACAGGTACATATGATTTTTTCTTTAATGCTGTATTCCTCACCTGTCTCCTCATGGAGACCTCCCCATGGAGGGGCAAGAACGTGCCCTGGGTTTCAGGCAGGTTGTGTTCCATACAGTTGATTGACGGCGTTAATTAAGCCTCCACAGGGAAAGAAAGTAAGATATAATGTTGCAGATCTTAAAGCATGTGCCAGCTTGAGGTTCCTTACCTGGAGGTTTGGTAAGAGCCAAAGTTCTGCAGTAGATGCATGAAGCAACCAGAACTCCTAGACCCTCCAACCCAACTCCAGAGTCACCAATGGGCAGGGAGCTTTTAAGAGAGAAATGCCTGCTTTAGGAGAGAGTATATCAATATTCACCACATCATTACAGCCCTGGCATGGGAATGCATCTCCTCATACTGCTGTGTTATTTATAGGTTAGGCCAAACACCGGGATATTGAAGTAAGGCTACAAGACATTTTCAGTTTCAGAAGCAGCTCATAAATAAGAAGTTAAGTCTTATATTTTAAGAAGAAACGTTAAAGTTCCTGTCCTTGAGCTTTACAGGAAAAAGCTGAGCAATATACACTTCTCAATGCTGCCAAAATCTATTAACCTGACTCTTCCCCAGCTCACCTCTGTTGTAAACCAACTTGATCCTGTGACTGTCCTACCAGCAGAGGGGAACCAGGTGGCTGCTGCCTCTGCAGTGGAAAGGGTAAAGCAAGAGGGATGATTTTACCCAAGAAATCTAACTCCCTCTGCAACAGCTGCTTCCTCCAGCCTTCTCCTGCTCACCTCCATGTCCTGCACTCTGCAGTAACCAACTGCAAGGAGAAAGGCATCCACCTCTCTTTCTTCTGCTATTTTCCTCCTCCTAATCTGTCAGCTTTTGCTCAGGATGAAGGCTGGCTTGCTTCCAGAGAATGAGGAACTGGAGTTATTTACTTCATAATGGCTTTGGTATCCTTGAGCACCAGCCGTGGGTCAGCTGCATGCTCCTAAAGAAAACTCACCACATACACAGGCCAGGCTGTAGCAAGGTATCACGGTTGATCCCATTTTTTATGGCTTCTAGAGCAGGCACCTTCTCACTTATGTATCCTATGGCAAACACCAGAGAACTAACTAAGCCTGAATTCTTGCATGCTATTGAAATATAAGCATTAAATCATTATAATTATACCTTTCTAGCACTTGTTAGGATGGAAAGTTTGATTTTTGAGCTTCCAAACCAAAGCGCAATTAATGAGATTTTTGCAGTAGTAAAAATGCCTCCCCCTTTATTGACAATCTCTGCATGTAGCTCAGCCTTGCTTGCTACTGTGTGTAAATAATAATGTGGCTATCACTGCATTTTTGCTATAATTTCGAAATGCAGTTGGAGCGAATTAAATCAGAAAAGGAAGTTTACAGCACTTCACATTTTTCTACATCAGGTTTCATGCTGTGTTATACACAGTGTTCATCACATTCTCCATACTTTATTTGCTGTGAGATATCTGAAATTCTTTGTCTTATCTGATCTATGATTTAAGATTCTGACCTTTTCAGCTTTCTGTAATTTCCCTGCCAGCTCAGTCAATATGCCTTTGTTTATAGCCTTACAGCAGGGAGACCAAGAGAAGATGGGAATTGCTTATGCACTGGAAAGACAGAAATTTCCATTTGCTAAAAATTTGCGTCTGAAAGAGGGAAGCCGAGATACAACTTCAAAAGTTTTTGAAGAATCTGAGAATACAGATGAGAAAGGGGATTAGCCACCCTTTCAAACAGGACTTTCTGCTAAAAGAACGAACCCAAAAGCAATACCTTTCTGTTAATGGCAACCTGTGTAAAAAGCAATTTCAACACTAATAAAACCTGATTTTTCCAGCTCCATGGCGAGAGCAGCGGAATGGCAGCACACATCTCAGCACTTTCATCAGAATGGTTGGGAAGGCAAATGAAGCCTTTATATCTGCTGCTGGAATGTTGTATCAGCTTGCCTCAAGTTCTGCTCCCCCGCTGCCTAGGCAGGTTGCAGAAAGAGCTCTAGGGATGCTAATTTGTGCTGGAGAATAGCTGCTAAATTATTCAGGGTACTAAAGACAAGGGCTGAGTGTGAATTGCAGAAGACCCTGATGACATAGAGTGACGGCAATAAAATGACAAATGAAATTCAGCGTAGATAAATTGAAAGTGAGGCACCTGGGGGAAAAAAACCCAATTTTGACTTTTCATGCACTGTGCTGAGTTCTGAGTTGACTAATGCTACTTGGAAATGAGATCTTTCCATTGGAATATATAATTTTATGGACATGTCAGATTTGTGCACGGAACTACGCAGAAAATTCCAAGACTGAATTCTAGGAAATATTATGAAAATAAAAGTAAACAACATGTAAAACACCACTCATGGTCACCTCATATGAATCCTTGGTGAGCTTGTGTATTGAGTACTGTGGGCAGCTGTGGTCACCCCTTTTCCAAAGAAAGATGTAGCAGAAAGAAATGCTGCAGGCAAGCTCAACCAGGATAATCAAAGACATGGACGCTTACTGAACAGTCTTAGCTCTTGCACCTGCTATGGACAGAGGGGAGAGAGAAAGAAAATGTAGAGAATCACAAAATCAGGAGTTGCATGAAGATGAGCAGGGACTTGTCCAGTATCTCTCAAAATTTAACAGCTAGGTGTGCTTCAATGAACCTAGAAGGTGTCCATCTTGAAGTAATCAAAAAGGGGTAGTTTCCTGTTGTGCTCACTTTAACTTCATAGTTAAGCTAAAAGGTACTAGAAGTTAATATTTGAATTCAAGGAGCATCTGAGTAAATTCAGAGAATGAAAAATATCTATGAAAAGCACTTTAAATTCCAAGATGCTAAATTTGGTCAAGAATTCCTTGACATAAAAATGATTGGCAGCTAAGAGACAAATTGTCATACATAAAAATACATATAGGTGTATATTTAGACAGACATGCTTTCCTGCACATATACAAATATATACATATATTTACAAGAAGACACTCGGGCCTCTATCAGAGAGAGGATGTGGGTCTAGTTGGCCCTAGCTGAACTCTTCCAAAACCTGTTTTTAATGTAAGTCTTTATTGTTTTGGTCATGGGATGATGTTGGCAGAGGGAGATGAGCCAGGGAGATTTCTCAGTTACAGAAGTCACTGTAAGCTTCAGTTCATCCAGTGATCATAGTAACATAGCAGATAAATTAAAGCCTACAGATACAATTAATCTGCTTTAGATTTCTTTAGTTTACCTTCCTTTGCAGTACACAGAAATAAAAAGACACATTAGTATGTCTAGCTTTAAGTAGGTGTTTCAGGCAGTGAATCATCTTCTACTAGTGCCTACATTTCCCAAGTCTGGGGCAGTTATGAGTCAACAAGAGAGCATATTTTGCCCAGGAGTACCAGAAATACGTATTTCCTACATATTAATTCCTTCAGATACTTTTTGTATTTTGTGATTTATTTAAATAGATTTAGATGTAGTATAAACAATGTTGACTGATAAATCCTGCTTGGAGTTTATAAATAAAGATGCATCTTTAAAACAAAATCTGGCAAAGACAAGCCTGTCTCAGACCTTGGAGAAGTTTAAATTCAGCTCATGTTCTGCTGAGCTAGCTCCCCAGTTGATCCAAATAGAAGATGAAACATCCTATGATTGTTTATCTAAACCTAACATAAACTGCAACTCATTTATTTGCTACTTAATTCTCATAAACACAAAGTTGAGTAAACTTTGGGTTGTGCAATTTAGATGGTCAGTGATGAATCCACAACCCAAAATCTGGGTCACCATATGGCTCACTACTGGGGTAGTAGGGTGACCGTAGCCCCCGTATAACCCATCAGTTCATGTCTTCTTTGCACAGAGAGCAGGATGCTTGGAGCAGGCTAGGGTATCTCCCAGTTCATGGATAGCCACAGAAACTAAGTGCTTGTGTGAGCACTTCAGAAGTCAAAGAAGTCCTTACATTAAAAAAACCTTTAAAACAAGGGCAGATGCAAAGCTGGGCTCTTTCTGTCTGCAAATCCAAAGCATGTGGGCCTAGCATGTAGGGATCAATCCAAAAAGTGGCCAGGATAAGTGGCAGATTTTGACAGGCGTCAGGTGTTTGCACACATGGGCATGCAGACACAAGCACACACACATACACACTCGAACCCCACTGCTCCCTGGCACCATACCTGGGCTGTGCAGCATTAAAGTCTTCCAAAACATTCATGCTGTCTTGGCAGTGTTTATTTTGCTGAAGTTCAACAATGCCAGGTGTAAGGTTCTGCACCTGGATGGGGGCAATCCTAAACACAAACACAGGCTGGGTAGAGAACAGGTGAGAGCAAGCTCTGAGGAGAAGGACTTGGGGGTGCTGGTGGATGAGAAGCTCAACACGAGCCAGCAATGTGCCCACAAAGCCATCCATATCCTGGGCTGCATCAAAGCAGCATGGCCAGCAGGTCAAAGGACGTGATTCTGCCTCTCTGCTCCACTCTAATGAGACCCCACCTGGAGTGCTGCATCCAGTTCTGGGGTCCCCAGCATAAGAAGGATGTGAACCTGCTGGAGCGGCTCCAGAGGAAGGCATAGCTAAGCAGATTTTTCAGAATATCTTCACATCCACGCTTGTCCTTTGCAGTGGGTGTCTCTTTGGGTTTCTGATGCTCACAAGCCTCTCCCACTTATTTCCTATTTCTTTGCTACCTCACTCATAAAAGTGAGTTTGATTATCACCTTTCTACAGAAGGTCCCCAGATCTGCTCCCAGTCCTCAAATATTCCCCTCTGATCTTTGTTGCATCTTCAAATGTTTCTAGACCTATCCACTTGGAAGCCTTAATTCCATTTCAAGCACAGTCTTTTCAAAAGTGAAATGCTGCCTGCTCATTCTCTGGCATAGTTGAGGTTCTATCTTCTCAAAAGTATATTTGAGGATTGTTTCCCCCTGTTTATGAACAGAGAGTGGAAAGACACATTTCTGGGATGAGACTCTTCTTACACCATCATAAATGTCCAAAGCAGGACAGATGCTTGTGCCCTGGAAGTGCATTTGCCTCCATCATCCATAAGGAGGTCCCCAGGGGCTGCCTGAGGACATTGGCTGCCAGCTGACCTCTGCTTATGTGAGAGGAGTCTCATTCGATGTGTGTCACAGTGAAATGGTGAGCTGCTCACCCAGTGCACAAAACCCTGCAGTATCTTCCTCATGTGAGAAGGGCAGCCCTTATGTCTTCTCACCACTAGACATTTACGTCACTCTGGGCTTTTACAGGATGCTGGGATTCATAGGTCATTGGCTTACCTCCATATTATCTAATCTCACTTGCCTATGTTCTGGATTTTATTCAGAATGTGAGGGGCATACTCACACATTTCTTAGGAAATGTTGAAAGGTGCCACACTTTGGATAGCGTCTACAGGTAAAATAGAAATATATGTGAATGAAATCTTAAAAATCCCAGCCTTTCTCCAGTCATATGTAATACAGTCCACCGATGCTGAGTCTCACTCTTGCTTTTAACTGTGACATAAACTTCACATAACAGTACAATATTCTGATGTACTTCTTGAAATGTAAGCATGCATGTGGGAAAAAAATATCTGTCTCCTGGTGGCAAAATCAATTTCTCCTTCAGCTACATAGTAGTATTTATCAGCAATACAGACATTTATTTCACTTATCACCTTGCTGCCCCTGCTTTATAACTGCTTTCACGAAAGTGCAGGACCCAGAAATGCAGCAACATTCATTTTCCTCCTCCATCTCTCACACTGCCCCGCAGCACACGTACTTTTGTGCTCAGAACTGGTGAAGATGACAGACTTTCAGTTTGCAGATCACTTGTCTCAAGTGGTGCCCCCAAATCCTACAAACTCTGCGAGAGCAGTTTGGGTTCCCAACCATGACTCTCAAGGAGAGACACTGTTGTTTGGAGATCTGCAAGTATCTGAGACATATGCACAGGGTTTACTTATATAACAAAGCATCTATTCTGAGACCTGTATCCTTCTGGAGCGGCAGCTGAAGGTCAGATGGGCAACTTCAGGGCACCATAAGCAGCGCTGGATTATTCTGTTTAGCAGCCGGTATTGCTCCCCAGTAGTATGAACTCCCTGTGCCTTCTTGTCTTCCCTGTCAGGATCCAGCCTTTGGGCTCACTCAGCCAGCAGCTTCTGGGAGTTTGGTTTCAAACAATAGTGTGAGTTTATGGAGGCTGACATATGTCTCCCAGGAACTAAGCTAGTTTCACATCAGGAACCAAGCAAGCAGTGAGATACTACCACCACAATTTAGAGAAATCCAGAGATTACAAAGTCATCCAATCCTTTTTTTCCCTTCAAAATGATACGAGTGGCATGCAAATGGGTATTTGCAGTGGGGGTTTCATTGATGGCACTGAAAGGGGCTGCAAAACATTACCTAACACAACCCTGTTGCAAGGCATATGTATAATAATTGTATGTTATTTTTTCCTAATTATGGATTCACAGCCTTTCCCTCATCCACAATGTGGGTCACCTTGTCGTAAAAGGAGATCAAGTTGGTCAGATAGGACCTGTCTTTCACAAACCCACGCTGGCTGGGCCTCATGCCTTGGTTGTCCTGTCCATGCTGTATAAAAGCACTGGAGGTGATCTGCTCCTTGACCTTCCTCGGCACCAAGGTCAGGCTGACAAGACTGTAGATCCTTCTTCCAGACCTCCTTATAGATGGATGTCACAGTTGTCAGCCTCCAGTCAACTGGGACCTCCCTGGTTAGTCAGGACTGTGGATAAATGATGGGAAGTGGCTCAGTGAGTCCTTCTGCCAGCTCCTGCAGTACACTCGGGTGGATCCCATCCAGCCCCATAGACTTTTGTGTGCCTGAGAGGTGTAGCGGGTTGCTGACCGTTTCCCCTTGGATTATAGGGCCTCCCTTCTGTTCCTGGTCCCTGTCTCTCAGCTCAGGTGGCTGGGTGTCCTGAGAACAACTGGTCTTACTACTAAAGACTCAGGTGAAGAAGGCATTAAGTACCTCAGCCTTTTCCTCATCCTTTGTCACTGTTTCCCCCCACATCCAATAAAGGATGGACATTCTCCTTAGCCCTCCTTTTGTTGATGATGTATTTAGAGAAACATTTTTATTGTATTTTGTGGCAGTAGCCAGATTAGGTTCTAGGTCGGCTCTCACCCTTCTAATTTTCTCCCTGTGTAACCTCACAATATCCTTGTAGTCCTCCTGAGTCACCTGCCTTTTTTTCCGAAAGTCTCTACTTTGAATTCCAGTTAAAGCTCTCTGTTCCGACAGGTTGGGATTCTTTCCTGCTGGGTCACCTTTCAGTATATGGGGACAGTCTGCTCCTGTGCCTTTAGGACTTCCTTCTTGAAGAATGTCCAGCCTTCCTGGACTCCTTTGCCTTTCAGGTCTGTTTCCCAAGGGACTTTGTAAACCAGGGTCCTAAACAGGCCAAAGTTGGCCCTCCTGACCCAAGGTAACAGTTCTGTTGACTCACACCTTACTTCTTCAAGAATTGAAAACTCGATCATTTCATGATCGTTGTGCCCAAGACAGCCTCCAGCCATCACATCGCCCACCACTCCTTCTCTGTTCACAAACAACAGGTGCAGCGAGGCCCTGGTTGGGCCTCTCACCAGCTATGTCAGGAAGTTCTCTTCCACACACTCCAGGAACCTGCTTCCTCTCCACTGGATTCTATTTCCAGCAGACATCTGGTAAGTTCGAGTCCCCCATAAGAGCCAAGGCTAACAATTGTGAGTCTTCCCCCAGCTGCTTATGAAATATTTTATCAGCCTCTTCAACCTGGTTGGCTGGTTTGTAACAGACTCCCACCAAGATATCAGTGTTGTTGACCTTTCCCATGATTCTTACTCATAAACACTTGACCTTTTCATCACTGCCGACAAACTCTGGAGAGTCAGAACACCCCCTGCCATGCAGGGCTACCCCACACCTTTCATACAGGTAGACTTCAAGAGCAAACCAGCAGTACGAGGCTGACAGTGCAGCAACAGTCTTCAAGTTCTCATTATTCCCTACAGGAGCTCAGGAGATTATCCTGACAGTTTGGACTGGTCCTCAGTGCTGCTGGAGCAGAAATGAAGTCCAATTCAAAGCAAAACATTTGGTATTGGGCCCTAACATAATTAAATAATAAGTTACAGCAAAATTATTTTCCTCCATGTACATTTTGTTAAAAAAACACAGTAGATTTTTACTATGTCTTGGAACATTTTTAGTCATTTTTATGGCTATGTAGATAAGATGGAATCTTTAGTGTTTCAAAAACACAATCAATGTTTATTTGTTCTCATAAGTAATTCATGGACCCAACAATATTCAACGAAACTTCATTCTTAATGAGCATCATTTTACAGAAAACCACCAACAAATAAATATATGAAAACAATTGCTTGTGACATCACAATGGTTAAACACATTAAATAATTCATTAAATTGTGCTTTACGTCAATGAAAATCCCTAGGTCTACAAACTATCTTTTAATAGGAATGAAAGTATATATGATTACTCACAATACAATCTCTTAGTAGCAGAGTTCACAAACATTATTGCACATAAACAGAAGGAAAATTCCTAAAGAATAAAGTAATTTACAGCCTATTAATTTATTCTTTCATCTTAAATATGGCAACTGATGGGAATTCTTTATTTTATTTTCTCTTCCAACATTTCTTTGAAATCACAGAGCTAGTGATACAGCCAAGAAGAAAGCCAAGGACATTGCAGGCTATGGAACCCATTTCCCTCCACAAAACGTAGACAAAGAAAGTATTACAGGAACCAAACTGAAAGAAGTGTTACAGTGAAACTGGGTACCTTTTCTGAGTGTGCTTTTGCCGCATGTAGGGAGGATACAGCCATCGACTCCAGCAGAATGACTTCATTGTGATTGTTCATCTTGTACATAGTAGTCCCCACCAGTCTGGAAACAAGATAATCCTTATCCCAGACCAAAAAAAGAATAATTCCATGTGTATCAGGGGAACAGCAACAGAGGGAAGAAAAAGTGAGATATGTTTTAAAACGGCAGCACTCGTAACTGATACAAGAGTGCAGGTGGGAAACAAGATCCCACTAGGGCAGAAGGAAGCATCTGCTAATGAGAAGACCAGCTTAAGAAACCTCCTGATTTAGTCATGGATGTCAAATCTGAAACATCTCCAGACACAAAGGTGATGTGACCTGCCATTTGGTTGAATGGGTATGATGCAGTTATGAAGTGTGGCTTTGGATCTGAGTTCCATCACTTTTTTGTTTTGTATTTCTGTTTTTAGTGAACAGCAAGTAACTGCTGCATGTTGGGTAGAATCCCTAGCAAGGCTATGACAGCCTCACTATTAACATAACAGCAGTGGAAAATACCCAACATCAGAAACAGCAGGGTTTTCCTTTCTTGATGGTGAAAAAGGTTTTTACTGTCAGTACTGATGGGTGGGGAAGAGAGGACGAATTTTCATTCCTTAATAAGGCCATAAGGCCATAAGGTGAGTGCTTGGACTAGACATCAAATTATCAGGATCAAGTTCTAATGACACAGCATGTTTGTTTGTCCACTCCAAGCCTACAGTGAATTATAACTGGAAAAGGCAGTGCTGGAATGTGATGGGAGAGATTAGCAAGTGCATCTCCATTGCAAAACAATGAGATTTGTTTCAGCACCACAGTAGCAGAAGCCAAACTGCCTTGTTTAAGCAACAAAATAATGCCAGGAAGATGGACAGAAATCCTATAGCATTGTTGCTCATGAAGCTTTAGAAAGAGACGTGCTGCTCCCTGATCTTATACGGGCCAGTGTAATTATGGTGAAGTTTATGCTGTCAGAGCAATGAAAACCTGGAATAACAGAGATATGAAGCAGGACCTTTATTTTGCTTTTACGTTACATTATTTCAGGCACAGTGCCCAAGAGGAAAAAAGCTGCAGGCCTGTGTCTTAGAAGTGAGCCTGAAGGTGTTTCCAAACTACTTTATTTGTCATGTGCAAGGAAATTCTGCTAAGAAAAACAGAATTGTTGGTGCAGTGAGTTTGCTGGATCTGCTGCTGGACCTAGGGAAGGCGGTTCCAGGTCCTTCAGTCCCAGGGCTTCGGGCAAGGTCTGGGCAAGCTGCCGGCTACCCACCCCTCCCAAAAAGAACCCAAAACAAAAGCATCAGACCTGCTCCTGCACAACCAGGGCTATTTGTTACGCAGGCTCCAGAGGGAAAAAAAAAAACCAACAAACATCTTCAATTTTAACTAAATCCCAAGCGTTAAGGCAAATCCTGTTAACAGAGATGCCACAGCACATTAACAGCTCTTCAGGACCCTAATCTTGACTCCTGGGAAATGACTGATGAAAAAGGTTAGGCATCACATTAAGATGTTGCCAAACTATTAAAGCTAATGTAAACCACCTAAAAACTGCTTCGATTTTCCTCATTAGGCTTTGTTTTGTATCAGGCAGAAGGAACAGTCTGGAAAACAGTTGGTGTGCTTAGACAGCTGAAACCGATCCTTACAGTCATTGGTGAGGCTCCAGGGAAGTATTTCTGAGCACTGTCTCCTTCCCCTTGAAAAGAAAACGCTGCATTTTCTAAATGAAAAATGAGGCCTCAGTTGCTGTGAGCAGCATAAAGAGGTGGCCTGCTGGGCAAAGAGTAAGGTATGTGAGGAAGGGGCAACTTTTTTTTGCACTTAGGAGGAAGAGGAAAGGATGCCCTACAAAACAAAAGATGAGTTGGAATTTATTTTACTTCCTTGCTTACCTTGCTCCTTAATGTGAATTTGGCCTTGCATCTTTCCTCCCACATGGCTGGCTTCTCCCCTGCCCTTCAGGGTCACCCCAGCACCCGAAGCTCCCTGTGCTCATGGAAACAAGAAGTGCACCTGCAAATCCTGGAGACAGAGCATCAGGTACCAAAAGCATCCTTCCCCTCTCGTGCTGTGTGGTCTCCAGCAAGATGTGGAAATGGGCACAGGAATGGGGAGATGCAACAGTTCCCATCATTCCTGTGTCACTGACCAGAAAGCTCCTTCCCTCCACAGGGCCAGGGCCAGCCCAGCCTAAAGCCCTGGTGTCAGCAGCTAAGATGTCAGATCACTGTGAATTACCTGCACTGTGCTAAAGGCGCAGTAGTGCCAGTGAGCCTTAGCTCTTCATGGCCTCACTGTCCTGCAGCCAGGACACCCAGAGCGAGCTTCGGTCTTCGACTGTAAAGATTTCAGTTTAAGTCTCAGAAGGTTGGTGTCCATACGTGGGCGAGGTGTCTGAGCGGCTCTTCAGGCGATGGGGATCCAAGCAGCATTGTCCAGGAGCCTACAGAGCTCCTTACTCTTCTCTAAGGCAGACATCCCATGCTCAGAGAGGAGAACAACAATCTGCAGCCCTGCCTTTTCCCTTCTGAATGCAGAGGCAGGAGAAGATGTGCATGATCCACGAACGGAAGAGGTATTAGGGACCAAAACCCACCACTACTCACCCCAAAGTAACACACTGACAATCAGATGTAAAGCAGCATATTGTTAATGAACTACATTGATAATGAGGCATCATCCTGGTAGCCCTCTTCAATTCTTAATGCTATTATGATATTTCATGTTCAATGTATTGTTGTATGCATTAACTCTCAACAGGATCGTTAAATTGTATTTTTGATATTCTGCATAGGTAAGTAGCAATAGCATTGTCAGAAGAAAAGAAGATACAGCATGCACAAAAAAAAAAATCCAACTAGGAAATGAAGGGACAGATTTTCAAACTGAGCCTCTTTTTTTCTGTAACACATAATTTTTTCAACCAACTGGATAGAAACCTTGAATTTTGAAAACAAGCATCCACATCAGGTACTCCAGTACTTCTAATTAGCAAATCTGTAAGGTAAAAGCCATTCATGCATGCAATAATATACTTTCAGCATCTTGATTTAGCAGCCACGTTGAGGCACTTAGAGAAATTTCCTCCTAATGCTTTACATTTATGCCAGAAGAAGAAGGAAAAAAACTCTCTCAGAAGATCTATGGTGCGCAGGACCCTCTTCTTAAAATTTCACTATTACGAATGGAACAACATAAAATCTTGGAATAAACAGATGCAGTTTAGCCACAAGAATGTAACATGTGGAGGAAGAACCCATTGAATCTTTTTCTAGACAAGGAAGAAAAACAGATACAGATCTCTCATCATGAAAACAATAAATTTACAAAGAATCTTCATATAGAGTAATAAATATCAAGACTTTCCACATATCCATTATGTATCCTATAAAAATGAAAGCTGTTTTTTTTCTAGCCACTACTGTGGTTAGACAGAAAACCAATTTAAATTGTATGCACTCAGCATCAATGTGTTTTAACAGACAATATCATAAACCTGCCTACCTTCACAGACAATGTATCTCCAGGCTTTTACAGCAAATCTGGAAAATGTCATACAAATATTTAAGCTTTTCCTTCTCTCTCTTTCCTCTTCCCTGGAGTTTGCTTGACCCCTTTTGTGAATGTGAAGGCAGATTTTATTGCCCCCAGCCAGATAATGTCTGTGACATGTGCTCAGCTGCCATGTGGACCTCATTTCTCAAAGCTTGCCTTTGCCACACACACTCAGAAAGATGGTTCCTACCTGGCTGGGCTCGGTGCTCTCAGCATCTGCAGGGAAATAAGCCAACCCCTCCACCACCTCACCTAATCGATCTCTGACTGCTGGCCTTTGGAATAGTGCCCCAATCCAACACTTCCTATGTCTTTTTTAATCACCAAATTCTTCCCTTAATCAAAACACAGCATGTAGAAGTTTGAAGGGCAATGTGTGCACCTTCTCCATTTCATTCACTAGAAAGTTATGCACTACAGTTTCAATGAACAGTACAAAATAAACCAGCTCTCATGTCACAAATGAACCAAGCCAGGTATTTTTCCCCAATTTATCATTCATGTCTGCACAAGTTTTAGTAGCTCAGATTGTACAGGGTACATCTGTTAATGCAAAGAATCTCTCTCTTCAACCCATCCTCATAGGATGGTACCTTGAAGGAAGTCTTTTCTGACAGGAATCTTATTCTACTGCCATTTAATAACCCTAATCAATACCTATGGAGAAAAAAAAAATACATTCTCACTGGCAGAAACCAAGAAAAACTGAGACAAGGAGGGGGAGTTGTCAGACGAGGTCTCGTTTACCAAAGCAGCAGGTCTCCCCTGGCTAATTCCCAGGTAGCCACGTTGCACAGACAATCTGATGCTCTCACTGGTTAGCCAAGGTGGAGGAGCCATCACCACCTTGCAACCTGACTATTATAATCTTCAGTAACAGCTACTTCTGCTGCCTCTTCCCGTGGCCACTGGTGAGCTCTCTGCTCCCGCAGCAGTCGCCGCTCCTCTCGCCTCTTTAGCCGGTTCTTCTGATGCTCCTCTTGCTTGGAGTACTGGAAGCGCTGCAGGAACAGGTCCTTCGCATATTCATACAGCTGCATGTCCAAGAAATTCAGCTCCTCTATCCGCTGCCGCACATCCTCGCCGATGTCCACATTGGAGGCCCGCGTAACGTTGAATTGGGTGAATGGGGAAATGAATTTCAGGTTGAATGTCCTCTCAAAGAGATACTGTGTTTTCCTCTGAAATTCCGTCAGCCCGAAGAAGGCCATGTTTTTCAGATTGTTCTTGGCGCTTTGGAGAAGAATCATATTTCTCTCGCTCTCATTCATGAAAGTCAGGTTGTAGCACCCCACCAGGCTGAGGTCTGCCAGCATGCGCACCTGGCGGTTGCTGGCCAAGTTGTAGCTACAATCCATGAATTCCTGTAAACTGACTCCAGACCAGTCATCACCTTCATAACAGGTAGGCAGCTCGTCTGGTGTCGGGCTTCTTCCATCGCACATATGAAGGGAGGTTTTCCATGTCGCACCCCTCTGGACATGCTTCCATTCACTCAAGTACCGTGACACTGGATCCCTCAGCATGGTGATGTAATAGAAATTCCTGAAACATAGAATCAAACACAGTTTTAAGATTTCAGTAGATTTCTATTTGTTTTCCAATAAAAACATTACCCAGCACTGGCACCACACCCTTCACTTTTTCCAGTGCACTGTAGGTGCTTCAGGTGACTCTTTCTGAGACAGTAAAAACTTCATAAATACCATGATAAAATACCGAGTAAATTGGGAGAGAGAGAGATGAAAGGAAATAAGCAGTTATCAGAGAAATAGAATTACTTTGACCTATCGACTGTTCAGTGATAGTGACTTTATATAGAAACCAATTAACTGAAGTGTACTCCCCTCCAAGTTGAAGTATTAACCGCCAGCAATATCAGAAACAGTGTGAAAAGTGATTGAAATAATCCTGCCACTTCTCTTTTGGACTGAGACATGCACATCTCACAAGATGCACAGGATGATAATCCCTACAGTGCTTGGTCAAGACCTAAGAAAAGCATGAGCAATTTCATGTGGATGGTGCACATGCTAAAAATAACACCATGTGGAAGACTGGCATGAGCCACCTACTTAAGAAAAACCCTATTATTAAGTGGGTTGGAGAGAAGATAATAAGAGACCGAAAATCCATTCATATGACTTAATTTTAGACAAGTGCTTGATTGAAATTAGTTCTAATCGTGCAGTACAAAAGCATTTGTTGGTGTAAAGATTATCATTATTCAACCTCACCTGTCAAGAATACAAAAGAGACACCAAGATATATTGATTTGAAATAGAGAAAATAACTACAGAACTCACATTGTCGGTTCATCTTTTTGCTACTAAATTCAGTTTGTAGGTCTTATTTATGGCAATCTGAAAGGGACTGCAATTAAATATGCATCAAGGAGGATTTCACAGACTAAAGTTTTTTTTACTGAGAGATGTTTTACTCAATAATAACTCACCTGAATTATAAGGTGATATCATAAACACAAAGCAAAACTAAAATACTTAAGATTTCTTTCAGCTAGAATAACCAGAAGAAGATTCATGACTAAAATTATCACATGGTCTGGTACAAAAATAGGTTTGTGAGTCTGCATGACTCATCTTACTGCAAACTACACATTAATAAATCATGAGCCGTAAGATTTCTTAAGAAAAGTCTGGTCTCAGTACTTTTTCTTCAGCCCAGGGAAGGATGAAGGAAGTAAGCAGTAAGCAAGCTTGCTGAAGACAAGTTACCCTGTAAACAAACAAACATTTTGGGAGAATCATCTCATACAAGAGCTAACTCCAGTTAAATGAAAAATCTCAAAATTTCTAACAACCTCCAAGACCATTAATTTGCTTTTCCAGATATCACCCACTTCCTGCCACTAAAGATTCCCCATCTCCATAAACCTTAGGTTTACCATAAAAATATTTATTTTCCCATGTACTGCTAAATATGCAAATATATTCCAGTGCAGACAAAGTAAAGGGAAACAGGTCTGAATGCTTCATTCTTATTCATTCTGAATTTTCCACCTACAGGACCTGTATTTTCCAGAATAAGGTTATGAGACCAAACTATGGACTATGTTCCGCTGCAGGGTGATTTCCTGAACTGCTATCTAATGGAAACAGCTGTTTCAGGACTTACTTCACAGCAGAAGCTTTACAGGTGGATTTAAACTAGGAAGTGCCATGGATGTATTTTCACTATCACTTGCACGGAAAGCCATGATTTCTGTCAGCATCAGATGATATTTTGAAGGATGGTATTTCCAGAATCATTTGGAGCTTGGGTCTTCTGAACGCTGCTCACACATGGCCAAACCTCATGTCCGCTGTTTTGGTCCCCTTCAGTTACTTACACAGCCCACATCAACAGGGGAGCCAAGAATCACACAATCCTTCATAGACAGGTATTTCTAAAATCCCTCTTCTCCTGCAGAGCAGGAAGTACCAGAAATCCTCCTGTGTGCTCTGCAGGATAGCTGCACTATGAAAAGCAGTCTCTGGGCACTTCAGGCATAGCTTTCTCTTCTCAGATTGGATGTTCATCTCATCTTGGCTCTACACTGCATGTATGAGAGCACATTAAGAACTACTTTCCATTTTACAGGGAAAAAACAGGACGCATTTCACAAGTGCTGTGCAGATAAAACAGCCCAACTCTCAAACACCCATCAACTCTGAGCATAAGAAGCTGTTGTTGTAACATCCAGCAGGCACTGATAGGGTTGTGACCAAAAATGGGTGAAACTCCAAGGGAGCAGAGATGAAAAAAATGGACAAAGACTCAGAGGCAGTTGCAAACATCTACATCAACAAAGACGGGGCACTGTCTTCGTCCTTGTGTTGCTGCCCCTCCTCTCTGCAGGTAATTTTGGATGTTAATATGTGGTAACAGACAGATTTAAAAGTTGCTCTTGACAGTTATTTATACCTCTAATAATAGTTCTGTCTTTCCTCACTCATCTCCAGCAGTTCCAGCCAGGCATGACTCAGAGCAACAATTAACAAAAATACCTCCTTTGCATCAATCATTTCCATTTCATCCCTGGATATGTAAATGTGTTTGATGTGCAATAAACAGGAGTACAAAGCAAATGCATGGAAATGAGAACAGCACATCTTTGTATAACACCCGCAGCTTCCCTTCTGCACACCGGGCCAGAAACCTTCGCCAGTCCGCTGCTGCTCCTCCTCGTGACTACCTGGCTTCTGCAGCTGTTTTCACTGCCCAGATTAATCTGCTGCTGGTTTCTGCAGCTTTCAGAGAGTTGCCTTCTTGTGTTATCCACTGAATGGCTTCTTCATCTGGCAGACAACCTGTAACAGCAGCTTGACACACATTTAGATTCTGAGGGGCTGATAACTTATGCTGCATTCACAGTTTACAACTTTCTGATTAACCTTCTGTTTGTGATCCTCCGTCACCCTTTTAACCAATCTGAGGTTGGAAGACCTTAAGATTTCTTCCACCTAAATCCTGGACACTGTCCAGATAACACTGTTACAAGCTATATGTGGACTGGGGGGATGCTGCACTGAAGTTGTGCACAAAGTTTTCTTTTAGGGAAAAGGGTGTCACGCCTCTAGGATAATGATGTAAGTAAACATACGAAGGCCATGAACATTTGTTTCAGTTGTAAAATTATAAAAATTATAAAAATTATCTTGGGAAATTGTTTTCAAATTGTTTTCAAATGTTGAGATTTATGGAATAACTATAGAAGTATTTTGGAGCCCTCAGTGCCTCATACAAAAGTGTTCAATCACACTGGAAATGGCCAAGGAGTCAGCTCATAATGAAGACAAGAAGTGGGTTGTAAAAATATGAAACAGGATATGGCCTTTCTCCATTGTTCATAGATAGCATAAAGTTAGCTAAATACTGAACATGCTCGAGCCACTCTCAATACAGATGTGCACTTGTTCATGTTGGTATAAATGACCCTCTTGCATCACCCATGCTCACACTTACATGGCTATATTGAACTCCAGGGCTACCCACTGTGGGAAACACTGAGCAAAGAATTAAGTAATGAGTTCTGTTACCCTGTTTGTCAAAACAAACTCATCACAGACTTCTTGGCTTCATTTTAATAGATTCCCATCACCGATTACTGAAACTTCTGTCACAGACACCCTCAGTGCTTAAAGGCTAATCAAAAAGAATATGCTGGTATGTCAGGGAGAAGATATTTTACAGAAAATATTCCAAATTAATTAAAAACCATACAAGTTATATATATATTTATATTTATGTAATCAATATCTATATCAGCATGTGCGTGTGTGTGTGTGTGTGTGTAAAAATATACTCTGAAATCTGGCCAGAACTTACATTTGTCAGTGACAGAAAAATGATAATAAATGCATAAGTATGTGTTTGCCAACGTATTTTGTGACTGTCTCTATAAACACATAGACATATAAGAACAGTCTAGATTTCATTTCAAATGCCAGCCCACTAGTCACAGTGTTAGCTCCTCCTGAAAGGAAACTTTATGCAGCTTCCCCAGATTAAGTAATCTCCTTTTGAGCATGATGTACTGAAACTAATGGATTATTGAAGTTGTCACTATGGGATAGTGGATTTTTTGGAAAGGTGATGGTCAGGGCAAGGGCCTGATGATCCATGCAAGAGCTCAAACAAGCACCAGTGTGAAGCGTGGGCTGCACACTACTGTTCACACTAGAATTATAAAGTACTTGGTAATTCCTAAGGCTCTAGTCCTACTCGCATGAAATCCAATCTCTTCATTAGCATTAGGCAAAGGAAACCTTTAATTAATAGAACAGATAAAACGAGCTTCTAGTTATAACCTAAGAACATGTCTTTCTTCCACATTATAAGGTATTTTAGTATAAATACTGTAATCTTACATTAATCCTTCAATAGTATTGCTCTGGTTTAGAAATTAATTTCAGAGGAGCACAGTGTGCTATAAGCAGAGGAGATCCCAAACCAGGGCGTTTTGCCTCTTCTATCACCATGGAACAGATGTCCCAGCTGAGGGAGATTTACTAAATACTTGAAGGATCACCACACACTGAGAACAAAAACATCCTCTAGGGCCTCCTGAGGAAGAAGGATGAATGGCATCTTTATAAAAGGAGAACAGCGTGCTCATGGCAGCAGCTGCAAAGACAGAAGAGTATTGGAGGTGGACAAAAAGAGTCACCAGAGAGTGTTTTGGAAAACACTAGCAGACAGAAGAAAAACCAAAGTGACTGAAAAATCCAGGTGTGTCATAAAACCATCCACATTCTGGTTCTTCCTGCTAGAAAGGAAGATAAAAGCCCTGGTCAAGTTTATGCCCCAAGTGGAGATAAGAAGTTAGTAGCTTTAGTTGTGGAAGTGAGTGTGCTCCCGAGGAAAGGTCTGAAATTCCCACCAAAAGCCATCCTGTCAGCACACTTCTGCTACCAACAGAGGTTGTGGCAAGATGAAGGCTTAAGAAGGATCGGCATTATGTGAACAAAAGCCATATACTTCCCAGTTTTATCCTGAAGCCCAGGTTCTCAGAGGCAGTAACAGTGTTAGCCTGCAATCAGCAACCTCTCTTTGGGCAAAGTATCGTCAGTATGGGTAACGGTGAAAGGAAGAGGGCAAACAAATAAAAATAAGTATAACACAGCACATGTACAATTACGGAATAAGAGCATGCAACAGGAATGATGGGGGAAGGCAGAAAGCAAAAAACATTGTCAGGCTGATCTGAGCTGGTCAAAGTCACCCTAGTGAAATGCAGATGTATCACCTCAAGGCTGGCAGCATTTCTGTGCAGTGTCTCTGCATCCATGGTGTGCTTAATTTACAGACAACCTGCCCAAAATAACAAGAACAGACTGTATACTTATCCAGAACAATGGCACTGTAATGAAAATCTATGAAACAGTGCACGAAATACATGCATGTCCATCTGGCTGCAGGAAACATCTTACAGCTAATCCACCAAGCCACACAGATAAACCCTAGCTGTCCCACAAACTGCTGCAAAGATGATGCAGCAGGAGCACATAGGCTGCTTAAGCTTAGCCTCTGTCACAGGATGCTAGACACTGTGATGGAATGGTTTTCTAAGAAATCATTTACATAAGTTTGTGACTTTAATACTATTAGCTGTCCTTTCAGGTTTTCATGGGTTTCTTTACAAGACTTATACTAAAGGAACAGCCACCACCATTAAAGAGTGAAGGTTTATCTACTCTCACCACATGCATCACCTGCTCAGCATGTAGGAAAAGCACTTATTTGGCTGTTTTCTCAGAGGATCTGAGCACTCACCATTTCTGCTGTTTTTATCTGGGATGATGAGCACTGTAATTACTTTAAACAGTGGCTGTAATATTCCATAGACGCTTACTCCACATTAAAGGAGAACTTAGCAGAGTAAAATAAAAGAAAAATTAAAAAAAAAACCTCAACTTTAATTTTGAGGTACAAAACTATAAAATTTTAGATGTGTCTCATAATTCCTCTGAAATTTTGTCCCATGGCTATGAATCCAACTGGAATAAAAACTGGCCATTGTTTCCTATTTCTGAATTGGCCACAAGCCTCTGTTGGTTAAACCACCCTTTTCGTTACCCCAGTGACACAAAGAGCAGCTAAATCCATAGGATGTGCCTGCTCAGAGAAGGGACTGGATGCTCCTTTCAGGGTATGACATCTAACTGCAGTGGTCTACATATGAGCTACGCATCAAGGCAAGCTCTGAAACCAGCAGGGAGCTGCTCAGCACAGGCAGTGTTGTGTGTCTGGCCATGGCAGAGGCCACCTCTGGCACGAGCTGCATCCCTTTGGGGGCTCCCTTTGCATCACACCGTGTACCTTGGCCACAGACGGAGCTTGACTGCTGACCTGGAGGTGTCTGTGTGGTACAGGTGTCTTTCTCTGCAAGGTGAAAGAGGAGCCAGAGGGTCCTTGCCTGAAGGGACACATTCACAGAATGCAAAGTTCAGGCCAACATCAAAAACTAACCACTAACACAACATTTCGTAATGAGTGAGAAGTAACTACAGAGAACCCCCATTTCACAACTCTTCGTACCTATAATACACCTACCAGTCATGGTATAATACCTCTTTCTAAACATGCTTATAGAGTCGGAGCATTCCCCAAAGCAAAACAGAGTTTTTTAGCAAGTTCTGTATTGTTTCATACAAATCTCCAATCCAGCAGTTAGAAAAACGGTCCATTATAATTTTGTTGTCCTTGCTGATATATCAGTATTTCAGCATGACAGAGGGAGGGCTGGGAGTCAGACAGCTGGGATTGTATTTCTGGTTCTGGTAAGCAAAGGCAGTTGCTCGGGAAGTTATTTGTGATGACACAGTCTGTTACAGGCAAGAGAAATGGGGTGATTGGGCACTGGGAAGCACTTAAGAAGTGCGAAACCTTGTATTTCCTTGCATGTTAGGAGGAATACTCCATCACCAACTTCAGTTTCTTTTACAGTAATTCACTGCTTTCTTTATAAAACTTGCAAGTTTTCTGTTTAGATATTGCAAGCCCTTTTGTCTTTACAAAATATGCTCTGAAATATCAAATGAAATTCTGTATCCATGCCATCAAAAAAACCTCAGGAAAGCTTTATAGCACTGGTTTATTTATTTTTTTTTTTGCATGGTTGTTGATCAGAAGATTAATGTCCTGCACCTGATTAAAGAATGACAAATGACAAGGTGTGTCTTTAGAGATCACTCACTCTCTGACATCAAACAACCTTTAACAGTAGTGATTTAGGGTAATCCAGAAGGGTAGAAGAAAGGGAGTGAACTTTTGGCAGCACAAATGCTGCATGTGCTACATTAGGAATTTTTCCACCTAAAGAGTCCAATTTTCTTTGATGTGAAGGTAGAACAAATTCAATAATGGCGTAGAGGTATGCAAAGATATGAGAAGAATGAGATATTAGGTAACATAGCACTGGTTCATACATTCATGTAATAAAGAAAAAAAGATGATTCAAAATCCAACACTACACCTGTACTCAAAACAATGGTAAAAACCGCATTTGTGGAGACTCTAATTTTTCTCTTTTTTTGCTTAAATACTTCAGGAATGAAGACAGCCGGCCTTGGACTATGCAAACTGACAATTTCCTTTTAAAATGTTGTCTGCTTTTAGAGTTCGGACATGCGATTTTGTACTTTTTTTAAAGAAATGAATAATCATGACAATAATGATCACATTCTTGGCATATCACATTGCCACATGCCCTTCAAAATCATCAGTGAAAATTATCTTGGGACCTACTTCTGCAAAAGGAAAGTGGGAGTGCTGAGATTTTTTTTCTTGACATAGGAGAATATAAATTTGTGAGGATACAGATTTTAATGAAGTATTTCAAAGATGTGTCTAAGACATGAGGTGGAGGTCAAACAGCAGCCTTTCAGCACCTAAGAAAAGGCCAGTGAGAAGATAAAGCAAGGCTTTTCACTCTTGTGCATGGTGGGTTAGCTAATGAGGGACAATAGTCATAAACTGAAAAGAGTGAGAATACAAGGAAAACAATTTTCATTATGTGAATAACTAAGCATTGGAAAGTTTTGTCCGTAGCAGCTCTGCATCCTCCACCCAGAGATCTTGAACATCCAGCTGGACAGCGCTCTGAGCAACCCGATCTGTGCTCAGTGGTGACCCTGCTCTGCGCAGGGGGATGGACTTGAGACCTCCTGAAGTCACTTCCCACCCCAGGGGCTCTGGGATTCTGAATAACAGCTGAAAGTCTGCTGTCACAAATGTACAGTCCTGTCCAACAACACATCAAACAAGAACCAATTTGCCAACTAGCTCATCACCGTTCTCCCTTGCTCTTTCCCGGCCACTCTAGGAACAGTACAGAGGATTTTTAGTATCTTTTAAGAGATTGTGGGGTTTTTAAAATATGATTTTAACTAGGGCTATAACACTCCAAATCAGCACACCCTGAATTATTGAGCAACTTCATGAATATTTATTTCAATGGCACGCTATTCAATATAGAGTCTCCAGAAATTGGAGAGGACAGTGCAGCCGCTACATGTCCCTAAAGAAATTAATTCTGTTCACAGGTATCAAGTCTGGATCTTATGCAGCTCCTAGGCTAATGAAATGATGAAGTTACCCATGGTTTTAATCCCAAAATTTTAGAAAATGCACATGAATAGCATATGAATATGTGTGAGCTCTCTGAGCTAATATAGGTTTTTCCTGTGTGTTGCCTTCAGGATGTAGGCATACATTTTCAAACACAGAGCATAAAGTTGGGCATTTTACTCTATAATTAAACATGTAGATAAGCTCAACCTCATTGGCAGTGAAGAAAATACAGAGTAGTATGAGCAGATATGCAGAAATTTGTTGATTTATTCAGCAAAAGAAAGCTCTCAGAGACATCACAGTGCCCTACCCTGCCAGCCCAGATAACAGCACTCAATTATGCCTTTCCTCAAGCATCCTAGCCCCTTTTGAAATATCGTTTTCATGCTGCTGCTCCTATTGAAAACATCTTGTGAAGGTTTCTTCTTACAGTTAGGAACACAAGTCTTATTCCCAGACAAAACCTGGTCTTGGTCTACTTAGATCCGGTTGTTCTTGAGTTAACACTGCAAATACATCAAGGAGATTTATAAATGTAACATCAGAGAAGGAGAAATAGCATTTAAGCTGAAGATCAGAGAGCAATCACACCTCTCAACTTTCAATTTACAAAGCTGAACTAGTTTTTATTGTCTCCTCTGATAAGAAAGTTGTAAGTGACCATGCTGCAGTCCTCAAAACCCTTGGGTCACGCTTAGATCCCTTCACTGAGTTTTCCAACATCTCAGCTTTTCATGCTAGCTTTTGATAGGGGGCTTACAAAAGTAAGGAGCTCCTGAGATTTGTTCTGGTTTTTGATCATCATAGCAGTCCTTTCCTGGCATTTGAACTTGCACCACTTCAAATCTCACTATTACATGGCTAGAACTGAGCAAATTTCGCACGAGGCTTTAGAGGTGCCTTGTAGAATAAACATTTCTTACCTCCACTGGCAATGTGTACACCCTCTGATACACCCTCACATTGCATTTGGTTATTTATGGGGCACATAACTCTGGAAACTCAGACTCACTGCGTTACTGGCTAAGATGGTTTAATGGAAGGTGACCTTGCCCATGGCAGGGGGGGTTGGAACTGGATGGTCTTTAAGGTCCCTTCCAACCCAAACCATTCTGTGATTCTGTGCATATGAAGACACCGCCCCCCCTCCCCCCCCCGTTTTGACTGGTAAGCACTCAGAGGATATCTGTTTCTGCTGGCTTCAGGTACATGACCATGCACTTTGCACTACCAAACTTCATTTCCCCTATTTTTATGAAACTCTCAAGGTCATTAAGCAAATTCCATCAATATACTTAAGCTTTTAGTGCCAACATCATTAATGGAAACATGAAATAGGGTAGGAGTTAAGACTAGCCCTGTGGAAATTAATGGATAACTTTCCTTTAAGTTCCTCTTTCAGCACATCCTGTTTTGTTACCAGCTTCTTGTTCACCAGAAAATTCTTAGGCTCAGCCTCATGTTTTCTGCCTTGTATAATAACTTTGCAGACACTGGTCTATCAAGTATTTCATTGAAGGTAAATTTCCATTTTGCTATCAGAGACAGATGCTGGATATTTACATGTCACAGCCCAGGGGCTGGTGGCCCCAGCTTTGGTGCATGTGAGAACACAGAGGTCGGTTACGATGGGGAAACGACAATTTGTTTCAGTGTTTTCAGTCTGGAAAAAAAATGTATAGATGAGGCGATTTGATAGAAAAACAAACAAGCTTGATACAAATTGTAAATCATTTCTTGATGAGACACAAATCCAACAAAGTTCCCTCCGGTGATTTTTGTTCTTTGCCTAAATTATATCAAGCTCAGTTGTTTTAAGTATTTCTTAAACTGCTGAAAGGAGTGAAGTAGCAAGAACCTTGCTGAAAGAAATAAAAACACAAAATGCAATAATTATTCAAACAATGAGAATTGCATTGTTCTATCAAGCACATGCATAAAAAAACCCTTGCACCTCTTAAGAAAGAGGGTGTGAGCACACACAGGAGGAAATGCTATTCAAAAGCAATAGATGCGCAGTGTCTTACAAAATTCTTTAAAGATATGCAAGGCATTTGTGCTGGGGAGAATAAGAAATCTTTTGTGGCCAGGACTGGCAAAGGAGAAGTCCATTGCTCACATCTCCCCCAGTCTATCTTGTCACTATTGTGCCCAGGTGATTGCTGTGTCTGAAAAGAACTGTGTAAATCTGGGGTACATGTGACCTGTTTACTCAAAACTGTTGTTTCTTTTTCCTCTGCCTTTGCTATGCCACTGCACAGAAGGGAACACGAAGTAAGGGTGCATTTTCACTACTCTCCTACCCACCCCCTCCCTGAGCTGCCTCTGGCCCCAGCCTGGGGAGGAAGGTCTGAACTTGCCTTTCTCAGGAAGAAGTTACAAGTACAGGGGAAACGAGCTAAGGGGATGGCCCCCAGCAGGAAGTGGCAGCAGAAAACAAGAGCTGGCCAGAGAAAATAAAGGTGATGACAGGCAAGGGACAAGAGAAGAGCAAACCTGAAGACAGTGCTGCACAAGGGACCTGCAGTTCGAGCTTGTTTTGCCATTATAGCCTTAAAGGCTTACAAAAACCCATGTGGGAAGAGACCCTCCTGAACAAATCTGATGCCTGTAGTCATGGATAACAGCTAGGCATAACAAGATTCATAAAATATCCCTTAAGCACACAGGACAAACCACAAAACCCTCCTCATAATCGGGTCACAGTCTCTCAGCAGCTGCCAAAAAGGTTAGAGGCAGTCCCTGTTTCAGGAGGAATCTCCATGGGGCAGGTTACTGCCTGGGAGACTGAGCATTCCACCAGCTCCAGGGCAAAAAGGTGGGAACACAGAACTCCTGCCTATTCAGTAACTTAAACAACATAAAGCCTTTCATAATGGTTATAAAGGAAAAAATCTCTACATACTTTCATGCAGAATTATGAGAGATCTGTTATCACAAGAGTCCTGGCTGCCTGCAGGAATACACTTGATTGGTAAAATGCAGTTTCAAAGAGCCCCTGAAAAAAACAAATAAAATGTAGCCAGATCCTTAAATCTTCTGACATTTACATTTCTTCAGTCAGATTTTGTTAGGTCTAAAACAAAGCAAAATTAGCTATTTTAAATTCAACTACAATGTTTATTTTCATCCTCTTCCTGTTTTCTGAAGGAGCTGTTGCTATCCCATTTTATTCTCCGGTAAGACACGCAGCACAAGCATCACCAGTGTTCCTCTATAACTGGCTTTGTTGGAAACCAGTTTGTGCCACAAGTGTAACCAGGCTCCCTCCCAAGCTGAGCTTTCTCTGATTTCCAACTAATAGCTCGGTTGCAGGCACTCTTTTCCAAGTCTGGGATACTCAGATAAAAGTTCTGTGGGATTTTTCACTGCAATGCATTTTGAATCAGTACAGCAATTCTGCTCAATTAATAAAGTAATTAACAATAAAAAGGGCTCAGTAATTGAAATCCCTTTGAAAGTACATTAATTTATTCTCTCTAAGCTTTGCCTCAAATCTTTTTTAATACTGACGTCAAGCATAATGACCATAAATTATAAATGATCATCACAAAATCCAGGCATCACAATCATTTTCTTGTCTTACCCACTGAGTTTTTAAAGCAACTAGGTTTGGTCATAACTTTTGAGATTTGCCTCCCATAAGGTAAACAACATGACAATACATATATAAAATAATTTTAGGTGATTCTACTAGTTAATACATTGTAAGAGTAGTGTTCCCTATTCATACATTGAAGTAGTCCACAAAACCTAAGGAGATTACCCTGCTGTAAAACAAAAATGCTATTTTTTTTTCTCCTAGAATTCCTCTTCTTGTAATGCAGCTGTATGATTTTACCTGTAAGACAATAAACAAGAAGGTGAAAGGGTGTTTCAATTGAATACTTACATGGCAGACCGCTGACTTTCCATTTTACACTGAACTTCGTGTTTTACTAAAATACTTTTTAGCATCTGAGCAAACCCAGAAATATTTGGTATGAATAATATAACTCTATGCAAACCCAGAAAAGTTTGGTGTGAATAACGTAACTCAAAGCTATAAGCAAATTTGCCATCTTCCTTCTCCACTGATCTAACAGGTATCCTTTTACAGATATAAATATATATATATACACACACACACGGATAAAATCTCCACAAGGGGGCCCTCTAATCTTCCCCAAATCTTAGCAAAAGCTTAACTTGCTTTCCAAAAATTGATATCATAAAGCTTTTGTCTACAGATACTATGGTATCTTAGGAAAAAAGCTTTTACCAGCTAGAAGTGACTTTATGATAGAAATTCATACAAGAAGAACTGTAGTTTGAAGGGGAATCAGTTTTTATGCACAATTTCCACTCTACACTTGGCATGCAAAGAACTTTGATACAGCTTTTCCAAGTACACTATTTGCAATACCCAGCCCAAATGAGACCTTTCACACACACACACAGACACAGAGCCAGCTCACACTGCCATGGCAAGGCAGCCTCCAGGATGCAGCCTGGTTCTGTGTTATATTGTAATTTGTAGGCAAAGCCCAAACTGAGCAACCATGAGTGATTTCAGCTCCATAACAATGCATCCCGTAGGCGCCACAGTTAAGGCACAAATGGTATTAAAGTTATTTGCACTGTCCTCTCAACTCCCTGCAGATATGGAAAACAAATCTTGTTTGTGATACCTTGTTATCTGCTTTAATATTCTGAATGTCTTACAGACACAGCTTTGTAAGTCCTCATCTTCTTAACTCAGTTGTAACTCTGTGATGTTTTTATTATCTACCATACCTTTGACCTTGGAATACCTCGAAGAAATGGGACCATCTCCTTCTTCTGACCTCAAATCTTAATTAATCAGGCTTAGTCACACATGTAAGGCTGTGGACTGCACTGTACCATCAGTTGTGGATGTTATGCTCTGAGAAAGAAGCTAATAAGATGAAATAAAGAAGCCTAGGCTTCTATACAACTTCTGTGAGGGATTCTTTACCTTTCAGGAAAACTAGATAGAGATAGAAAACTAGATATTAATTCAGTCCTGCAGATACAGCACAAACCCACCAATCTGCTAACCCAATCAAATGAATCTCTGTGCCTTGATCTGCAGCACAAACTTTAAGCAAAGTTTCCATGATTTCTCAGTGATAGTGCAGTGTGATACAGTCATGTTTAACCCATGTCCATGACAGAGTTCAGGCTGCTGCAAAACCTGTGCATTCACATAAAACAAAACACCTAAGAAGCTCATGGGGCTCCATAAGAATATGGGCTCAAGCAAGTCATCATGGATGCCTGTGGCTCTGCAACTTTCCTCTGAAATGGACAAATCCTAATCAATGAAGCACATCTGTACAGTGGCAAAAAGCACTTCCCAGTCCCTTCAGGCCATGAACTGACTACTTGAAGCATGACATTTGATTAGCCGTATTATCTCAACTCATTTATACATAAAAGTTTTCAGGGGCCATGAAGCCATCCAGCCTTTATTAAAATCCAGCCACATTCTCTGAACTGATGCTCGCTTCTCCCTCCTTCTTCCTTTTTGCTTTTTGTCTATAAAAACGAGGAATTTCTTCCTCTTCTTTCTTTTTTTTTTTTTTTTTGGACTGTGGGTTATCATCTTTGCAATTTTATTATTGTCAAATAACCTTCTCCTCATACATTAGTGCAGCAGACTGTTGCCATGCCCGCTCACATATGCAAATAGGTCAGGCTTTCTAGTCTTTCCCCACAGAGATATTTGACATTGAGACTCAACATGATCTAGCATCTTTCTGAACTAAAGGCCAGGGGAATCGTATGTGGGACTTTATTTCCAAAAGTATTTCTCATGGAAATTAATGAACATCTGTGCAGATGCTGAACATTAATTCAGGCAGCAGAAAAAGCCTATCTGAAACTGAGCTTAAGGTCTAGGAATACCTAATGGTAAGCATGTTTATCTTTGGATTTTTTCCCTTCCCTTTGAAGAGCCAGAATGCTCTTTAGGTCACAAACATATCTTGCTCTAAAAGGAGTGGGATGCTGACAGGGTTATGAAAGATATTTCTGCATTAACAAGGAGCAAAGATTTGAACATGAAACATTCATTAGGATTTCTTTAAAGACTCTGTAAATTGCTTTCTGTTTCATATGGAATATCACTGTCAATACAAGTATAGAAGCGAAGCAAACAGGAAAGCAAAATTCAGGATAAATATTATAATATCATGAACATTTTTGTACAGTTTTAATGACTTCAATATTTCTATCTTTTATCTAACAGAGATTACATAGTCTGGGTCAATCTTATTTGTGATACACATACTGAATATTACATAATTTAACATCAGTTAACACCTGTAAACTTAAAAAAGAAATCTCATCAGAGTTGAGCAACTGAAGATATGCTACCTTCCTAGAAAAATTAGCCAAAAAAGAGAAAACATTGCAAACTAATATGTTTTTGGGTTTTTGTACTTTGAAATTGTTCCTTTTCAATAGGCCTTTTCTAAAGCAAAATTTTGTTTCTAATTGTATCACTTTTAACATATGACAAAACTATACGTTCCAGTAGTCTCACCAAATGCTGTTTAGCACTTGTATCCCTGCTCTCCCTCTAGGGATAGAAGCCACTGTATGTTCAGGATAAAGAACAGCCCCGCCTGCATGAAAAGGAGGTTTGCATGCACATAGACCTTTATGCATGACACTTTAATTTGCTCCATGGCCTTAATAAATACACCAGCATTAAGTATTCTCATGCAAACCACGACTCTAAAAATAACTCACTTCAGACATTTTTTCATGTTGTTTCCAGTTACAACGCTTTTACTGCTAGGAACAATAATTAGTACAGGAGGGTTTTATCATCAAAAAATCACACTTGGAAAAGCAGCAGGGACCCTCAGAGGTGTGGCAGGGGATTAACTGAGGGGTCACATTAGTATTCCTTGAGCACTAATGGGAAAAGCTTGGCAACGTAGCTGGGCCACGGCAGTGAGAGCGGGGTAAGTGGGTGTGGGCAACCCTCCTCATTCATCACATGGACATGCAACAGTGGCACCGATGGGTGAGGGTGAGGGCCAGTGCCCACCAAGTTACACCGTGTCCCCAAAACCCCTAGTGAAGTTTGCTCAGAGGCCCTTCTCTGTCCAGCACGTTTTCTTTCCCTCCTAGCTTCTCTCTCATCCTTTGGCACCACTTTGTTTCTTTTTTCCTCTATTTCTGCTCTTCGTTTTCCTCATTATTCGTGTCCTCACACAGCAGTAGCATAACTTTATGCCTGGCAGAGCAGCAGAGGAAATGGAGCGTTTCCATGTACCACAGACTGCTGGGCTGATACAGAAGAGAATTGACTTTCTCCTAGCTAAGTTCAAGTTTAAGCCCATTTGCTCCTGCACCAAGTTTCTCTATCCAGTGAGCTGGCTGCAGGGAAAATATGAGTGGGAGTGGGATGATGTCACTCAAAGCTCTTGTCAGCCACAGAGCTGTGCTGCCACTTGTCAGGGTGGGCACAGGGGCTGTGCAGCTGGCTCAGGTGGGCAGGCTGAAGACTGGAGCATGGGGGACAGCTCTCACCTAGAAGTGTGTGGGTTTAGCTTTGTGGCTGCTTCCCCACGGCCATTTTCACAGCACTGCCCTCAGCTGTGCCCTCCCTGTACAAGCTAATCTTTTTCAATTGAGATTTTTTAATTTTAGCTCACTGAAACTGGAACTGCCTCATTTTTGAATCCCGGATACACAGACTCTGTGGGGGCTCAGTTTAGATCCCTGTGCATTAGGTATATTACTGTCAGTTCAGGCTTTCTTAACAAATCTGAGAGCCAAAAATTATTTTGAAAACCTTGGTATGCGGTCTTCTCCTTTCTGCAGGTTTACTCCTCTTATTTAGAGTTTTATATTGGCATAACCCCATCATTCAGCATATGGCATGTGGCACTGGTGTAACTTTCAATGCCAGATATTCTAAGGCAGTTATTATATTATAGTATTGCAATTGGACTTTGTTCTGTTAAACCTAGCCTGGACTTAGCTCTGGCTTCCTAAAAAGGCTTTAGAAGAATCACGTTCTATAGAAACAGCTGAATGAAAAGTATCATATTAAAAAGGTGTTGAAGAAGCTACTTGACTAATTCATGGCAAATAAACCCACCAAGAACTATTAAATACAGATAAATCTCCAATAACCAAGAAATTCTCAAGCCTTGAATTTTTTGACCAGGGGAGTATATTCAGGGCATCACTACATGCTTGCCTTGCTCTCGACCTCCTTGGACTCTCCATTTTTGGAGGCAAGGTGTTAAGTCAGATGGACCTTTGGTCCGACTCAGCTTAGCCATCCCTGTGCTACTTCAAGCCACCCACATAGTCATACTTTTTTTCCCTGACATTGATGAGAGACGTATCTCACACGTTGATGACTTAAATCAAAGCAAAATAAAAATTTTTAAAAATCTGTACTGTTTTAGTCATATGCGTAAAGAAGAATCTGGATGTCATGCTTGCCATAGAAAATGTTCTCTCACCTTCAATAAGAAATCTGTTTTCTGTTTTCTTAAAAATGGATGTGGGTGTTACAAATGGCAGTTTTTATCGCTTTTAAAAATGAACGCTTTCCATTCATTTAAGAAGAGACTATCAGAAAATATATTATTACCAAGGGTTGGTAGGAGGCAACATCAAACAGCATGTCAGCTCTGAGAGAGAAATGAACCATGGAAACTGACTGAATGCAGGAACCGACTGCTGAGGTTCTGCACAGAGGACAGGAGCATCCCATCGAGGCCACAGCGCAGGAGGGCAGCTGAGATCTTCAGGTAGGCTGAAAAATGCCTCAGCCCATCCTGACTACTCCACCGCTGCCCCTTTCCGGGTCTGCATGTGGCTATAAGCAAAATGCTATGTGGCCTGGCACTGCAGGTATGACCCACGGCAAATCTGGGCAACGTGAATTAGCTAAAGTACATACCAGCCTCCACTGGTGTCCGTGTGTGATATCCGATGGACACAGGCAGATGCAGAACAAAACAGCCTGGTATGGCACAAAAACAATTTACTGACTCCTTCTGGACAGCTTGAATTGGCACAGTGAGCTTATGTCAGAGGAGCAATTTGCACCATTGTCCAACCCTGCTTTTGAGCACGTATTAGAATATCTAAAGCCAGTTTGACTGTATGGTCAAAGCTTAAAAAAAAGGGGTCTTCATACCTAACCTGTTACAACTATGCAGGAGTTACTCTGGATTTATGAATGTGCGAACACACCGGGACGATCTGCCTCATTTTGCTGCCCTGAGCACTTCTTCCATGTCTGTCCCAGCTTACCTAACCTCTGCAAGCCTTTCCATGCAATACACATTTCCTCACTTCAGTCTGCTAGAACTGTATGAATGAAAGTAAATGACACAACTAAAATATTAAATTCCTTAAACGTTGCATATCACACATAACATTTAAAGGAGTACAACACATTTAATTACAAAAGTGTATCAATTCCATGAGGAAAGTAATGTATAAAAGCCTCCATTACAAGGTGAAATATTTGCCTCAGAGTTGGAAAATGCCAGAAAGAATATTATTTGTGCAGCTTTTATTTTGCCATTATAACACCCTACTTATTTGCAATAAAAATTATTATTTTTCCTAGAACCCCTGCTTTGTTCATTGCACAGAACAGGCAGAGCTCAGTGAGATGCCTGTTCAATATTCAATACTTCTTTTCATCATCATCTGAAGGCCCCTAGTTCAGTGTTTTATTTACAGCAGGTTGCACAGACTCAGCTCAGGCACAGAATATTGCTTCTCCTCATTGCTTTTACTATCACAATCATCCTTGTACTAAATTTCTTTTTGATTAGTATTTCCTACAACTCATATTACAGTCATATCCTTGCACTTGTGCACACTGAGTCTTGATTTCTTTTGGGTCAAAAGGAAACATCACCAAAGACTAGGGACAAATTCCTTCCTTGAAGAGACAGGAAGTACACAGCTGCCATGATCTCATGAGCAATGGGAGAGCTTGAGACTCTTAGGCTATAGAAGAAAATGAAGAAACATCCCTCAGTTCCTACACACCATGACCAGCTTTTGACAAAAACAGGCCCGACTGCTATTTGGTGTGGCACTCACATCTGCAGGTACTGTGTATGCCACAAGGATCCTGAAGGAAGGCATCTCCCATTTGTGCTACCCAAGAGGGACTCGTGGGGCTTCTCAGACTCCCTAAAGCAGGCAACAGTAATGCACATGCACAGACACTCCTGAGACACCTTACAAATCACAGCTATGGCTTACAATGACAGAATCGAGCAAGGTTTTGAGTATGAGATTCCCAGACTTGGTACTCACTCCTTATGGCTTGGGGCCTCAGAGACTTCATTAATACCGACGACTTTGTAAATCAGGCCATTCCTTTTCTATTTCATCTGGAATTCTGAACTGGAACAATACTTTAAAATATCAGCATCTTGAAGATGAAGTAATTTATCTACCTTAGAGTCTTCTTGTGTGTACCTATTTCAAGTGTGCATGGCCCAGGACAATGAAATGGTTGTTGTTTTGAAAACCATTACTACCAAACATTCCACTTCCGACAGACATTCAATTCAACAGACATTTTGTGGACATTTTATGGACATTTTGCAGGGGTGGTCCATGGACTAAGGGAACGATATCTGCTTATTATATCAAAGGACGGGAAGCAGGGCGGTGAGTAATGAAGCTGTAGTGTGGTACCTGGGCATAATGCAAATGATATGGAGTAAGGGGTGGAATGTGCTGGGTTCAGCTGGGTAGAGTCAATTTTCTGCATAGTGGCTGCTATGGGGCTGTGTTTTGGATTTGTGCTGAACACAGGGCTGATTATACAGAGATGTTTTTGTTATTGCTGAGCTGGGCTTGCACAGAGCCAAGGCCTTTTCTGGTTTTCATACTGCCAACTGGCAAGGAAGCTGGGGATGCATGGGAGGTTGGGAGGAGACACAGCCAGGACAGGTGACCCAAACTGATCAAAGGGATATTCCAGACCATATGACATCATGCTCAGTATGTAATGTGGGGGAAGAAGGAGGAAGGGAGGGACTTTTGGAGTGATGGAGTTTTGTCTTCCCAAGTCAACATTGCACGTGATGGGGCCCTGCTCTCCTGGAGGTGGCTGAACACCTGCCTGCCCATGGGGAGCAGTGCATTAATTCCTTGTTTTGTTCTGCTTGTGTGCGTGNTTCTGCTTGTGTGCGTGGCTTTTGCTTCTTCATGTTTATCTCAACCCATAGACTCTCTTGCTTTTACCTTTCCGATTTTCTCACTGAACCCACTGGTGGGGGAGTGAGTGAACAGCTGTGTAGGGCTTGGTTGATAGCTGGGGTTAAACCATGACACTCTCTCACTTTTTCTTTGGAAATGGCTGTCTCATATTTTTCATTGTGTCTTTCAGGCAGTACAAAATCTTAATGAGGAAATGACTGACATTAATAAGGCAGTAATGTGTTTTCATAGCCACCGCTTAGTGGCAGATGCTCAGAATAACTAAGACACAGGTAATGGGCAATTAGCAGAAAGATTATTTCTTTTTGTCCACCTATTTCTCATCAAGAATTATATTCTTGAGTGCAAAAATTGTCTCCAAATAGTTGATAAGGAAAAAAATGCCTGATACAAAAGGAATATTTGCTACACCCATAAATAATAAAAACTTTCCCTTTTTTTAATCCAGAGGACATATGGATGAAGTAGGTATTGTCAGTCTGCCAAGAAGTAACATTAATATCCTTTAAAAACATATTTCTGCACTACACAGAAAACTTTATTTTAAATTCAGCCTAGCACTTTATACTCACTAATGGGCACAACTTGGGCAAAGTTACTTGAAGACAAAAATAACAGCTCAATTAGATGGGGACCAATTGGCCATCTTGTCGCCATTACCACCTTGTACAAAGTTAAAGGTGTGTCTGTGCACTTTGCTGAATAAGGACAGCCTTTAACTGCCTTGCTGAACCAGGATTTCAATTATTTATGGACATTAAAAAAGGTATTATCTAATTCATTATGCAGTGAGACAGTTGTTAGCGCAGTAAATTAGCTGGATGATAGGACTATACATGCTCAGAATTTAAGCAATCACAGTGTTATTTTCTCTGACAGGGGTTTATTTACTCAAAGTGCAAGTAAATGATGTAAATATGAGTAAATAAATAATTGTTGCCACAGTGTTTCAATTCTGGAGATGTTTTGCATTTGTTTGAGTTTGAAACCTGACTGCTTCAGGCCTTAAAATTCTGTAAGAAGGAGACATTATCCCTCACAGGAGCAGAGGAACAAAGGTTAAAGGAGATCTACTTCTGTCCAAACACCTGCAAGAGCCCAGGCTGAAATGCAGAGGTGAAAGGCTGGGGAACCCCAGTGACGCACTGTGTCCCTGACTCATAAAGCAGCATCTGTGCAAAGGTAAACCAGGAGAGGGCAAGCCAGTGTCCTTTCAAGAAGATAGACTGCTTCACTTTAATTTTTCATATAAAATTAATATTTTTATCTTGAAAATACTGAAATATGTCTAAAATCAAATCATGGGACTCTGTGGGATATAGTATCAATGATTATGAACAAGATTATATCTGATATTTGAATTCTTCTTTTTCAGTGACTGGAGATAGCTTTTTTTTTCAGGCAGTCAAAGTTTTGGAGATTCCTTGGAGACAATAATTCCATAAAATCTTCACTTTAAAAAAAAAATTTCTTCTGGTCTTTGAAGGTTGTAGGATACTACTGAACTCTTGAAATGCTCTTTCTTTCTTGAACTCCAGTAAACTGAAATACTAATTTTTGTGAGGTCTCTTCTGAGATTTACAGACTCTGTTGCTCAAAGTTCTTCTCACTTTTCCCACTTGTGAGCTCAGAATTACCATGCCTGTGTTTTGCTGAGAACCACTGAAATAACTGATCTCTGTAAATGGTTTTTGCTTTAAATGTCCTTGCTCTGGAGTTTTGTGAGTGCTTTCTGCCAGTGCACTACAGAGTAGCACAGATCTCCATGGTTTGAGAACAGCAGTGTCTGGTCTTCCTTACGCTTTTGACATTTTAATTTAAATTAATTATGTGGATAAAAACCTTCCTCTGGGGAGTTTGGCACTGGGAATAGAAAACAGGTACCATACATTTAAACATAGATATTCTTTATCTCTTATCTCTAGAATGTCAGCCTCCCCTGTCTATAATCTCTATTACAGGATGAAAATGGTCAGTGCAAACACATTCAAAGCATCTTCAATTTAACATACAGACTTTTGACTTGTGTTCACACCTACTCCTCCTCACAGGACTTCTAGGGTAAGTCCTATTCAACCTGCTGTCAGTCAGTGTGAAATTCCTAGTCTCAGGCAGTTCATCTTCAGTAAGCAGAGAAAGGCAGGTACTTTCAGAGATGATTTATCCCCTCCTAAGACAGCTGTCCTCAAGACATGGAATGAGTTTGTCTCTGAAAGGCTGTTCCAGTTGGGCTCTGCACAGTTATACTCACTTTTGCTGGCAACCCCCTGCCACAGCCACCATCACAATTCTTGATGTCAGTGAGCTCAGATCAAACAGCTCAGTGACTGACAGTCAGCACACAGAATGATGCCTGCACTTGGTAGATGCTTCTTTCCTTACAGCAACTGGTGAACAACACGGCAACCAGTCCCAGTCTTTGATGGCCAGCTGGAAAGGCATTTTCCCCAGGTAACATACATTATGTTACTGGAAAAATTACTCAGTTGCGTCATTTCTTTTACAAAATGCTGACTTTTAAAAGATGTGTCTCTGAGTGCTACTTGTCCTGGTTCATTGTTGGGCTGGGTTCCCCAGCTTCATAAGTGTGGCTGCACAGCAATCCACTGAGCCATTGGTTTACTGCCTTATCATTCAAAATAAATGACGGCCCAATTAATTTTTCAAACTTTTGTGTCAGAGCTTTTGCCAAGACCTGCTCATTGCTGTCACTTGGCAGAGGACATTACGATGCCATTTGGCATGTGCTTGGTAGGTGTGGAGCTACTCAGCTCCTTCTGCTTCCAGTGAGAACCAATAACACTGAGGGGTTCCCTTGAGAAATGCAGTAGTGGGCTGCCTGGGCCTAGGGCTTGATGAGTGATAGCAATTTTGCCCATAAATTGTAAGCTCAGACACCATGAGTATTATAAGCAGGATGGAAATCAGGCTTTTAAATGGCTAAGATCCCAGTAGAAGGCGACTGGCTTCTTGCACAGTAGATAATTGCAGGGATTTCAGTCACCACAGTTCAGGTATTAAAGGACCACAATCAATTATATAAACTGCTGCAAAATCTAATATTGTCCCATGAAATCATGAAAAAATGCTAACATCTCTCAGCTGTTGACAAGGTTATACAGATTGGTAATTAAATGATAGGGAAAAAAATAGAAATTAACATCAAGTCTGGAAATACTGCAAGGAGGAATTCATAATGGGTGCTATATTGATCAATGTTATTGGATGCAATGTTATCCAGTATAATATATGATGATTAAATGCTTTAAGAGAAAAGATAGCAAGTGGACTAATTGTGACAATGACAGTAATTTGGAAGATACTAGTTAACTTCATGAAAACAATATAAAGATACTTGAAAGAATTCAGTAAAAAAAAACCCAAAAAACAAATGTATAGAAATGCATGAAGAAAAATATATTCTGAAACAAATATTTTATGGGGTGGAAACATCTTAGGCCTTAGAAATATCCAGGTTGGATAGGGCCCTTAGCAACCTGACCTAGGGGATGGTATCTGAGCCCATGGCAGCAGGGTTGAAACTATATGATCTTTAGAGGACCCTTGCAACTCAAACCATTCCATGATGATTTTGTGAATATGGAATACTATGAGGAGTGCTTTTTACACATATATTTTGGCAAGAAAGGGGAAATTTTTCACTTCACGCCCAGAAATATACCATTGTATGGTATGACTTTCCTGACTTAAGCGTATTAATGTCGCAGTTTATGACAACATTTTGGGATAATCAAAAATACTAACAAATTGGAGTGTATGGCAGCAAAGTATTGCCAGGACAGGAGTAAATCTATGTAGCTGGGCTACATTTACTTTTGCTTCTTGAATTTTGAAGACAGTGAAAGTCAGCTACAGCAGTTTTCTCAGGACCATACCCAGTTGGGTTTTGAGTATCTGCAGATGGGGACTCTACAACTTCTCTGGGCAGCCTGTGCCTGTGCTCGGTCACTCTCACAGCGAAAAAGTGTCTCCTGATGTTCAGGAAACACCTCCTGTGTTTCAGTTTGTGCCCATTGCCTCCGGTCCTCTTCCTGGGCACCACCAGGCAGAGCCTGGCTCTGTCCTCTTTGCATCCTCCCTTTGGGTATTGTACGTGTTGGAAACTCCTCAGTCTTCACTGCTGAGTCTTTACTGCTCCAAGGCCAAAGAGTCTCATCTCTCTCAGCTTCTCCTTATACGTCCAGGGCTCCAGAACTTAATCATCTTAGTGATCCTTCACTAAACTTACTCCAGTATGCCCATGTCTTATATTGGGGAGCTCAGAGCTGGATACACCATCCCACCACAGATGTGGTCCCACCAGTGCTGACCAGAGGGGAAAGATCACCTTCCTTAATGTCAATGGTTGTGGAATGGGGTCCCTTAAAAATGATTTTAAAAAATTTAAAACTTTACAATTTAAAGCACACAAACAAAGCAGGGAAAGAAATCAGTTAGGGAAAAGTAAATGGCTAAACAGTAAGGAAAGACACAAAAATAATTTATAACCCTTGTAAATTAAACAGGAAAAAACATACCTGGCTGGTGGCAGCAGTATTTGCTCTGAGAAATTATGGCAACTGCGCTAACTTAAGCCACTTGGAGTTGTATTAAACATAACCAGATCTAAGATCTGGGAATAAACACTGGCAGTAGCAGAGGGAAAAACAATGTTAGAAAATGCAATATGTCTCTTCCATTTTTAACTTCTAGGGACATGTGTTGCTTCCTTTCTGAATGCTAGCAGATGTCAGCACCCTGCAGACTGGTTTCTCAGCGGAGGAGAAATCAGAGTGGATATACTCTAAACGCAAATTGAGTAATTTACATTTAGACACTCATCCTGGAGCGGAGATTGTCATAAATAACATGCAGGCGATCCCTTCTTTCAAGACACTCAGCCAAACGCCAATGCCCTGTTCCCAGGGAGCAACTTCAATCAAAGATATCGGCCGAAAGCAAACTCTGCGGCCTCTCACACAGCGATGGCCTCATCAGAAAGGTGTATTAAAATGTCAGCAGGAAAGAGATGCCAATCTCTGACTTTCCTAGCACACAATGACATTTTGAAAGCAGTGCCACCTGGTGACACCTGCCAAACAACGCTCTGCTGCTCAGCGGAGCATGCACCGCCTCAGAAATACCTCAAAGGAGGATATGGAATTGAACGAAACCAAAAAGAAGAAAAAAAAGCGTATTTTTTATTTATTTCCTTCTATAATTCCTTGTCAAGTTTCCACATGCAAAAATCTTTTCTCTTTTTCTGAATAGTGGTGAGAGCAGGCGGTGGGTTTAATCACTGGCATCAGTTCCTGCCTGCTGGCACTGTAATTTATCTCAGCAGAGCGCAGCCCTCCCCTGCGATAAGCTGCCGTGCTAGCACAAGTTATGAATCCTCTCGCTAACAGTGAGGCTGACCCACAGCCAACAGTACTGGGCTTGGTACAAAGCAGGTTTTGAAGCACAGCGAAGCTGATGCCGGAGTGGTCCCACAGCCTTTAAATGCTGCAAACACCCGACACAATCTGGAGCAGCATCTCCTCCTCACAAGGCCAATGCAACAGTTTTGTTATGCTGGCCACCATGAGAGTGAGCCTGCTGCATCAGAAATGGGCCCCAGACAAATCTGTGCATCGGGGTTTGATTAGAGGAGGTGAGTCAGCTTTCTTCTGGTTCAGATACTACTGTGTCAGAGGAAATCCCACCTTCATTCACTGTATCCTTCCCTCTCTCTAAAACACCTCTTTTTTTTTCTTTTTCAGTTTCAGTTCCACATCAAACTATAAACTGTAAGAATAGGGGAGCCAAGAACCTGCAGGCTGAGAGGCAAGCCAAAGCAATACCTTCTCTGTAAGCATCTCAAAATATGGCAGGGTTGTTACACAAAGCAAAAACCTACTGCTTTAAACTGTCATATCCTTCAGCTGCTGTAAATGTAGTCTTTTATCTGTCCTCTGAATCTATTTTTACCTGCCTATTCCCAAGTACCAACATTCAGCCAGCAAAGAGAAGTCTGTTGCTGCTGAAGGTCTGTGCAACTCCAATTCCCCTTAGGTCTTCCTATGCATGCCATCCTCTGTGTCCACTGAATGATTGACATTAATTACTTCAATCACAGCATGTACACTAGCTCTGTAGAAAGGGAAAAGGATTAAAGCAGGAGCAAATGGAGGAAATTTTCTGTGGGAGGATGCAACACCTCCAGACTCAATAGCAACTTCTGCTGGTGCGCTGTGTGCTGCTAAAACCGATGCCCAGGCTATGACCTATCCAGACACTTATATAAATCGAGGCATCACAGTGTTTAAGTCCAAGGAATGGACGTGTCACGCCATGCAAGTAGGAATATATTATCATTCTAGGTTTTAGAAGGAGATCAAATAATCTCAGAATCATGCAAGGAGCCCGTGGGAGAGAGAAAAACTGCATCCAGTTTCCCTATGTCTCTGGCCACTCCTGATCAATCAACAGGTCTTTCCAAAACCATCAACTACTCACAGACAAAAAAGCTGCTTTTACTTCATAGTACTCTGATTAAAGAAGAGATGGTAGATGAGCGAGTACTGGATATTCACACCCAGTATATTTTCCTTGCACCATTCATGGTCTGTCATGAAGTCAAAAAGGCCAGCACCACCCCACCTCTCTGCTTATCACATGCAATACATTTATAAATTAAATTTAAATTTGAAACATAGGAGATAAAGTAACTTGCCTAACCTATTTCTCCCAGCCTTTGAAAGACAAAACTGTAGAAAAGAAGCTTGCTAAAAGCTTCATGTTGAAGGGTTATTTTTCTTCCTCTTCTCACTTGCAAATCAAAAGACTTCATCACAAAAAGATTAGGAGCAGTCTCTGAAACACAGAACACCTAGTACACATGCAAATGATAAAAACATCAGAAAAGGAAAATGACTCGTCAAATTTCCCTCAGACTTCTGGGTATTTTTTTGAGAAACAAATGTTCATTGAATTGGATCTGGGAGATGGTTTGATATATGTAATCATCTAATTGCTGAAGATGAGGGCAAGCCAGGAGAAGCCAAAGCACCATCATGAGAGGTTCAAAGCTCTTTAGCCATTTTCTTGTTTCTTTTTAAAATGGGTTTTTTTCTTCCTATTTAAAGAGCTATTAAAACAAAGAGAGAGCTAGTGTCAATTCATGCTCTGGATCTAAATATTTTAAAAGGCAAGCAATAATACTGAAAATATCTGGATGCATATATTCCACCATGAGTCATTATATTTTAATATTTCGGCATCTGGCAAATCACCAAGTGCATCGCTATCTACCCTGTGAGATAATTAAGTTTAAAAGTCATAACAAATGTAAAATAACACATAATGAAACAATCTAAAAGCTATGCATTCACATTTGCCGTGGAATATTTTCTGATTACCCTCTTGCAAATTGTCAGCTACCCAGTGATAGTAAAATTGTTTGAATAATTTTAAGAGAAAAATCAAACACATTAACTTTTAATAATATTTTATGAGACTCATAATTCTTTGGGATGTAATAACCTCTTATCCTACTGCGATTAGTCACTGGGATCCATCATACTGGTCCCCTGGTACTCAAGACAATCTAAATTTTGAGTAATACTGGAAAAGATAATACAGATCCAAAACTAATACATTCCTTTGTGCTTGTAATGTTATCCCTAATGGAAGTGGTTTTTTTTAAAAAAATTAAAATTTATCAAGGAGCAAATTGTGAAGATCCAGAAGACAACATAATTTGTAGGAGATAACACTGTGATGGGACTCTGGTAGAAGGATTTAATTATTAGCTTGAATAACTTCTGTCCTAATGATAGTTGTCTGAACCGACACTAGACACTGGCACTCCCCACCGTCAAGGCCAGCAGCAAGAGGCAGGAAGACAGTAAATCCCTCAGCTTGATGGAGTGCAGGGAAATCTCACATTACTGTTAGCCAGCCCACAGCTCACCAAGCCCACCATCCCAGGCTGAGGGTGGCAATTCATGTCTCACAGAAAACCACCATATTCCTCCTGCATTTGCCATTGTGTTTATCAATTTAATGCCTTGGCTAATTTCACCCCAAAATAATGTTTGTTTACATAAATCTATTCTCCGTGGTAAAATTGCTCATGCTTGAGCATTTCAAATGTTACCCTATTAATGGGAGACAGGATGGCAAGAGTAGATGTCCTACTGAAAATTAGCACACTCTCCAATTGCCTGTGTTAGTCCTGCCTGTCGGTAAGTGGTGATTAACACCCCGCTGGCTGCAGCTGTACTTCTCAATATAGCTTCTCTGAGTAGGAGGATGCACAGAGAGTACCTCATTACTATGTCTTTAAAGCTGTAAAGCAAGGAATAATGCAAAATAAATCCTTTAAACTAAAGGTCATAGACTAGAATATGTTGGCACGAACACCTGCTCGCATTTTTTAAAGAAAAAAATCACAAAGACAAGTGATTTATCTACTTTTATTTCGTTCCCTTTCATTGCAGGTATGCAGAGGCCACACAACTGGATGCTAATAATTCTCAGCCACAGCAGTATGTTTTTATATAATGCCAGAAGAAAAGCTTAGGAGCTTAGCTAACAGGCTGCCTTGCTGGCTGAAACAGCAGAGCTGGCATTAGCTATTTCTTCTCCTTGCCCCAAGCTTTTTGTTCACTGCAGACTGCAGGAGAACAGACCAGTCATCTTGTTCCCTCCATGCTTCCAACACTGAAAACTTCCTTCCAGCTGGAGCCCACTTTGTGTGCACATTCAATCTGTTAACTAACAGGTAAAACCTGGCTGTATTGCTAAGCTACAAATTCCAATAACCACAGACTTATATGAGAGAAAATTACTGCCTGACAATGTAGAGAAATAATCTGCAGGGTGACCTCCTCAATAGATTTTGGTCTCCTTGTGGATAATGCTTCTGACCAGGGAGGATGTTGGTGGCTACCCAGAATCTTTATCTTTTGCTGTCACTCACACAAGCTCAGAGGCCATGCAGTCACACAGACAAGGGCAGACGACATGGCTGCGTGTAAAATCTGACAGCGCTCTGGTGTGGTCCCATCAACTCCCCTTCTAGGTGGAGATAAACCCTTTGCCTTTGCCAGACACACTCCTGGATGCTGCAGGGTACTTCAGGGGTCCAGTCCCAGCACGTGGAGGGGGCATTGCCAGGCTGAGAGCAGGCACCCAGTTCTTTTCCAGAAGGAGCCAGCACCCTTTGGAAAATCTAGTCCCACATACGAGCAGCGAATATATCTAAACATATACCCACAAATGAGTGAGGCAGAGTCTTCTTGCCCTATTACCTGCTGTGGGCATGCTGAAAAGGATGCAGCTTCCACCAGCACTCCATCTGTCACAGAGGTGAAAGTCAGTCTTGGGCAGATGCTGACGAAGAAATATAAAAATAAAAAGAAGAAAGAGAATATGACTCTTGCTGGTGAAAGAGGTACAGGCTGATTCGGAAGTACTTGAATGGGAAAGGTTTCTATGCAACTGAGCCATTGCAAAGCAAAGCAATGTGATCCCATTTCCCACTGCTTCAGGAACTGAGCACAGCACCGCTTCAGATCAAATGAATTGATCAAATGCATTGATCAAATGCATTGTCAGGCAATAATTTTCTCTCGTATAAATCTGCATTTACTAGTTTTGTAGCTTAGCAATACAGGCTTTTTTACCTGTCATTTTATGGATTGAAAGTGAGCACAAATAGACAGACATGCAGACTCAATTGTCACCAGAAAACACCACCTCTCATTGCACAGAATTATCCTCCCAGGCGCAGGGTTCACCCATGTCCAGACTGGCCAAGCAGACTGAAGAGAACCCTTTCAGGAGGGGAATTGGGAAAACATTCACTTTGTGGTTCAGTGGCTGAAAGAAACAGTATGATGGAGACAGAAAGAGCTCTGAGAGCTCTGCAGAGCTGTGAGATGATGTCTTAAGTCCTGGCTGAAGTACTGAAATATTTAGAAGCTGAGACAGATTTTCTCTGGTTCCTCATTGTCTTGCTGCTCAACCAAAAATATGTCAATGATACTAGTCCTGACAGCCTCTGTGAACAGCCAGCATCTACTTTCTGCTCTAAAACACTTTACAGTATTATTATAATTTCAGAAACTACTATGTTTCTATAAAATTCACAAAGCGCTGCTGAACATAGAACCTGTGCCTTCTGTTTGTTTCTGAGCTGGCTCGTTCAGAAAGCAGGCACAGGGAGTCCTGCTGGGACTAGGGATTATCCTTTGTAAGATCTCGGTTTGAATACTTTCACTGAGATGAAAGTTCTCCTTTCCACAGCAAAGGAAAAAACATCCTGCTGGACCCTGAAAGACCAGCTTCTTCCATCACCTGAAGTTCCATTGGTGCCTCATGAAGAACAGCCAGCAAAAGTCAAATTCAAGTAAGATTCAGGTACAGGCTGAAAGGAAATAGGCAGTGCTTTCAAGAATTCAAAATTCTTGTGGAATTTGGAAGCTGTATGTGGGACACCACCCCTTAATTCAGTAGGTTTTCTGGCAGATCCTGGAACCCTCAAGATCTGCAGAAGCCAAGGGCACCGAATATCACTGAAGAATGGCAGACAACTCTCTACTGCCCACTCAGGATCTCAGTGCTCCCTGTGATGCCTGAAGAAGCCACCTAAAAACAGAGAGTAGACAGGAATAAGGGAATAAAGGCAGGTATTTATTTGAAGGGCCATCAAAGCTACACCCTGGGGAGTCCAGAGGCTACTGCCAAGATAGACCCCAAGATGGACAACGAATCATGAGTTCATCGCACTGTCATAAGTTTGGTCTATTTGCATATCAGGATTAATTCTCCAATTACAACCCCAGTTAATGATGTAATTTCCCCAAGATCACCCCTCTTCTAAAGATGCTGGTTCACACATTTTGGGCCTAGGACAGTCTGGGTGTCCTTGGAGAGCAGGCTTGGAGAGGCTCTGTTGTGTCTAACTGGCGTAAGAGAACAGAAGTTACAAGACACTTCAGAGTTACACACCAAGCACTATAGGATTTGAAAAATATGAAAGTTAAAACCTAATGCATCACCTCTGTGTGCTGCCTCTAGGGCCTCTAGTGAAGGAGCTCTGCCTTCCCCTCATGTGAAACCTAGAGAAGACACAAGATGAAAAAAGTCAAAGATATGATGGAACCAACCACTTAGGCATATAGCCTGTCCTGGCAGCCCACCTGAGTGTGTAGCGAAATTCAGCTTTCTGAACTGACATTTAATATTTGCATTTCCCTCTAATACACATGGGATTACCTGACAAGTCACCTTGCATTATGTATTCACCACTACTCATCAGGATAATTAAATTGTCACCTAACAGGGGGAAGATCGTGAGTGCAGGGGACAAACCTGATGTAAAAGCCAAGCCTGGACTACTGAACAAATTATTTATCTTTTCAGTTATTTTTAAAGAGATAAGAATAGTCATGAAACATGTGCCAAACTTCAAAATTTAGCACAGCCTTCCCTCAACATGTCATTTACAGATAGAAGCACAGAAAAAAGTCATAATTAGAAGAACTCATCACATCTACAGAATTATAAGAAATGGAGCATTTCTTCTTTTGAATACTTGGGAGACATTCACTTTGGTTATGTTAGAAGGCTTTAGATTAGACTTATAATGCAAATATGCCAAACTTGCCCACCTTTAGAGTTGCAGTACAACTAAGATTAATAAACATGTCACCAAGAAAAGCTTATGTAATAGAGTTTGCAGATTTGCAACTTGAATTGTCAAGGAATTCTTGGGAAAAAAGTCCTTGTGGAAGAAAAAAGTGAGAGAAGTTCAGAAGAGAGGCCTGATTGCAGCAGTCCTTATTTAAACCCAGAAAGTACTTGGGGGGCAACACCCTCTGCTTCCCAGCATTGTTTTAAATCTGGAGATATCACATGGTTGTTTCCAGACAACTGAGTTTACCTTCACCAAAGACCTCTGTCCCCTGGAATGCAGAAATCTGAAGGCAGATCTAAAATACCTATGTTTTTGCATGTGTTTTGGCTGAAATGGTGACTAGAGAAAGCCCTCAGGCAGCAGCAAACCACCTCCCTCTGAAAAAGCTGCACAGCAAGGTGGCAGAACCAAGCGTGAGCCTCAGTTGCTCAGCATTAGGGCAATCCTGCAGGGTAACTGCCACCAGTGAGGAGGTGCCACTCCAGCCTGAGCCACACACTGGCACAGACTGTGGGGACATCCTGTTACACTTTGTTAATATATATTAAGCATAACTGTACTATCTTTGATCCCATGAAGAATTATTACTCCTCATTGCACAGAAGGCATGGTTTGCCATGAGCCACCAAAAGTCATTATGGAGATTACGCTTCGCCTGAAGATGAGATAAAGAACTTAAATCACACCTGAACTATGGCATAATTGTGGCTTTTCTCAATAATGAGAAAAATGTTTAATTAATCACATTTTTTAAATTTTTTAAGATTATGGGGGTTTTTTTTAAGGTCTATGATTACATTCTTAAATTTAAAAAGGAAAAGGAGTACAATTTTTTGAGTGCTTCCATAATTTCACTTAGACCCCAAAATAATTAATGTCAACGCAGTAAGTTACTTGGGAGTATCAATATAGACTGTCAAAACCAGTTTAACCTTTTTTAAACCTTCCTGATATTTTCATAGTCATTAGCTACAACACAATGGTATGCTTCTGGGAGCTCCACACCTAATTAACTTTCATGGGTAAGAAAAGTTTTATTAAAGCATTCATACTAAATGCATTCTCTCATGAAAGAGCATGTCTCAAAGCTATATTAATGCAAAATATGCACAAATAAATGCATCTGTGTGATTTGTGGTAGCTTTTTGACGCATTAGATTGAAGACAACAAACACTATGAAAAAGATCTGACATTTTTCTTAAAAAGAGGTGCTTCCAGAATACATGAATATTTAGTATTCTCCATACACATAGCACTCAACGAAAAGATTTTCAGAAACAGCCTCATTCTATGTCATGGCCAGAAACAATACAAAACATATTGGTTATTGAATGGCTGGCATGCATTTTTACTGCATATAAAGAAGCATTAAATTTCATCATGTGAGATACCCAGCTGCCTTAACAAGAGAAAGTGCAAATGATCACATTTTTTAAATTTTGCAGTATGGATTCTTCATGAAGCCATTCTGCACAATGTTTATTTATTCATGCCATATGAAACACAAAACTTCCCAAACAGAAGGAAAGCACCATTCAGAAATAACTATGGTTCACAAAGTTTAAAATGTTCTTCAATCAGATTTTATATAAACATACTAACACTTAGAATAGATGCTTATAATCCGTTCGAAAAATTTTGTGCCTGGGACTGAATGCCATTCCTGCTAGGGATTGCCTTCAGGAACACACCTGCTGCCTTCTTAGCGTGATAGAGAGGTCAGCCCCATCACTACAGATCGATACACCTGTAATCCTGATGTTTGTTCTGAAGCACGCCCTGCTATTTGAGAACAAATACAAACAGAAAACATAACTACCAAGCAATTCATGGTACAGAGGGGGCAAGCCACTCTCTTACTACTCTCTAACTAAATTTCAGAAGCTTTACTCTGTCACAACAGCACACTCATGAGGAGCCCTACCAGAGATGTAAGAAAACAAAGAGGAGCTGTGAACAAGTTCAGCACTGGCTGCTGGGCCAGCACAGCAAGCAGGTTTTTGGGGAAAAGCCTGAAGGGAGAGGGAAGCACTCAGTAGCAGCTTGGTGCTGTGTAATTTATCACCACATAGCCACAGGCTACAACATATGGTGCTCTCAGTGAAGCACCCGAAGGCAGCTTGGTAGGGCTCTATGAAGATCAATGATACACCAAAGAATACCATTAAAAGACACATTCATCTTCCCCTAATCAATAACAGCCTTAAAATGATCTCCATGACACACTATTCTTACAAGCATTGCTGCTGGGCTTCTTCAGCTCACTTGTCATCCTCTGGCTCAAGTCTTATTACTGCCAGCTACTCCATAGGCTCCCCTTAGTGGAGGAATTTGGCTTCCCCTGAAACTTAACAGACAGAATGAGGAAATATAAAAGTGACATCAAGTTCAATGAAGATACTGAAATGCATTCAGTCTCTTCAATAGCCTCTGATACAAATGGTGCATGTGGCAAGCAATTTTTTTGTGTCTTTTATCAGATCAAAAAGTCTACTCTTGCACACCCTTCATAGATTTTAGCAAGCCATTGCCAAGGGGATTCAGAATTAATGAAAAGCATCTCAGATCTGAATAAAAAGCAATTAAAAAGAAAGACACAGCTGACTAAAAATGCAAAGCATAATTTATCTTTATGCACAGGCAAAGCATTGTGTGAATTTGTGTTCTCTCCATCAACAGGAATTCTTGCCCTCCTGGGATGGGCTTTATCCTCTGCATGGAAAACCAAGGGTCAGCCCCTGATGCAAACATGTACTGAAGCAGCATCTTGAGGGTGCCAGAGTCCCACAAGTTTCTTGATCAGGCTGGCTAGTGTCCTAACTCCTGCATGAATGGGAACTGCTAGTGGCCTGTGTCCTTGCAGTTCAGCTGCCCTCAGGGTACCTCCTAGTGAGTACCCTGAAACCTCCTGGACCAGAACAGCACAGGTCTCTCTGTGGTCAGGGGAGCACAAGAGAAGGGCAATACTTTCCTCACTTCTTGGAAAAACAGATAGGCAGTTTCCTTTTCCACACAGAGGCATCACTGAATCCAAGGATGCCTGTGGGTCCTCAACCCTCCCATTAGGAAATGGTCTTTCTAAGCAATTCAGTATTCACTCCCTGAAAAAACAAATACTATGGTTTTGCTTTGGCTGAGAGAAAACAGATTCTGCTGTTGCCAGGGGCAAGGGGGCTAACACACAAGTTAACACATCCTAGAGAAATCCCTTTTCTTTTTGTTGATCAAGATACTAAGTTAAGATATCTTGAGCATTAATGTCAGAGTGACATTGCTCATCTGTCTTATAATGAGCTTGGTCAGCATGGTTGAGCAGAGTTTACCTTCACAATCTTGAGGGCAGTAACTCAGAAGCCATTCAGGAAAGGCCTCCCACAGTCAACATCCAGCAACTCTGAGAAACCTCCCACACCTATGACACACACTTGTCCCTAAGTTCACCACATCCGATTTACTGTTCTTCAGTACCGTGTGGAGCATGCACAGGAAGTCTCTTGCTTTACTACCTAGCTGGAGTTTAGTTCTGCCTCATTAAAAACATCACTGTAGCTATATGAATAAGATTTCATGAGGTTCTTGACAGATACTCATTTGGTAGAGGCCGCAGTCATGACACTATATGACTCTTCTTCCTGTACTTGAAACATAGCTCTGCCCAGCTATAAAGTTCAGATTTGAACCCACTGTGCTGGGAAATCCAAAACACATGCATATACTTGAATTCAGAATTGCACCTGGGGAAAGTACTAGTATGGACTGAGCTGAGAGGCTACACCCCGAGAGCATCCAGAATTTGTAGCATTGCAAATGAGGCTTTGCCTGAGATGATTCTCCCATCTGATGCTGAAACTTGCAACTGTAAAAGGTTTATATATACTTAAGAAACAGTTATAGCTAGTGATGCAAAAATAATTCCCACACCAGAAATATTTCAGAAATTAGGAGAAAATATAACTCGATTTTGATTATAATTAGGTTTCCTGTGGTTAGTTAAATGTTTTCTAATTTACCCTTTCATTCTAGCGGTGTAATCAGTCACCTGGTTCTTTATGAACTATGCACCACGGTGTACATGCAAAACTGGCTGGAAACAGTCTCAAGACCAGCTTCTGCAAATGTGATGCCCCAGGCAGGAAATAGGCATGGGGCACATACATATTAAGAAAAAAAATAATAATAGTAATTAAGGAACAAAGCTTAGCTCCACTTTATTGCTTAAAACCAATGTAGTTATTATACTGAGCAACAGGACTTTTAATTTCTAATTACTGTATTTATTTTCCTAAACAGATTTCAAAGTTGTTGCAAAAACCTGGATAATTGTTTCACATGAGCAATTAAATATTAAGACTAAATAAACAATATTCATCGGACAGTTATGTTAAACTATGCAATTATTTAGGAAAACAAAAAATGAATAAATAGTTTGCATTTCTAGCCTTTGGGAAAGGAACCACTTTTGGAGTTTCTTACTAAAAGCAGGAGGATTTTTCCTGTCTTGTAAAATTCAGACTTGAGCTAGTTTAGAGAGCTGCTTGCACACTGGATCCATATTTGCGGTGAACATGAAAACTCCAAAGAATGTTTATTCACTGCTTAAAACAAACTGCTTTTGAGCATAAGACTCCTTGGTGAGATTTTATTTTCCTTTAAAGGGAAAGGAAATTTGGCGGGAAGTTGAAACAGGGCATAATGAAGAAAATTAACTTCTCCAAATCTTTCTGTATTTGGTTCTATCCCGTTCCAGCTTCTCTGCTTTGCAGAATGGATCAATAAAAGATATTTCCACTTTTAAGGGAACACAGAATTAGAGTAGTTTTAGCAAGTACCCCATTTACTACAAAGAGGTAAATTAAGATGGGTCTTTGTGATTAGGCGCTTTGCATAGGGCTCCCACTGAAGCTCACCAGCAACTCATTAGTGCTGCTCTAATTCCAAGACCACTGTCTGCATTCCCATTTAAACACTGTATTTCACCTGTTCTGAAAATAAAGTTTAATATATGCTTTGGGTTTTGCTGCGATTTTTTTTTCTACTGGAAGTTGCACAGAGAAGGTAGGGCAGCATCAACCCCCAATTGCTTCCATTTTGCAGTTCAGTTCTAAGTACTTCTTCCTGTGCTGTTCTTAACTTCAAGCATTCAAATAGCATTTTAACCTGAAATGTTTCCTAGATCAGGACACTGATCTTTCATTGTGGTTCATCACTTTGAGACTGGAAACAAATGAAACCTTTTTTTTAACGTTTAACTGTTAGTTGGCATGAGAGTAGCTTCACAAAATCATGCCAGCTATCCCCTAGATAATGGTATGTATTTGTGCATCCACATGTGTTCATTTCAATGTATTATCAGTATTAACCAGCTGTTCCCTTTACTGAGTACAGGGGATACAAGCAATACTCTAAATGCTGATGTTGTCACATCTAATTGCCCAAAACAAACCTGACAACATTCCAGGGAAAACCACTGCAGGTATCAGTACATATGCTCACTGAGGGATGTCTAATGAAGAGTCAAAACAGAGCATGGAATGCCAGAAAACACCGGTGTCCCATCATGGCCTTTATCAAAACTAGTGACTGCAAAATTTTGAGCTTATAGATATTCCTCTCCCTTGGCTGCATGTGAAGTTGCTGCTCTATGTAAGTACAACTGAGCAATTATTTTTCATGAGGAAAAGAAAATTTCTTTTCCTTGCAATTATTTTTCATGAGGAAAAGAAAATTTCAAGCACTGCAATATCTTCCAGAAAGAGAAAATCTTATTGGGAGGCTTATATGACAAAGCCACTCATCCCCTAGAAAACCAGACATGTTTTACAACTAAGAGTTTTGTAAAAAAAGAGGCAATTTCAGAGCCAGAAACCCATGAGCACAAACATTCACAGACAATTTATAATTCTGTACCATAAATAGCTGGTCTATAATTCATCGACGAAGAGTTAATGAGAATATTTGTAACTAATACCCATAAGAAAGATAAGGGATGGTATAATGTGGTTTATACTTTCCTACAATACTTTTCAAGGACAGCGGGGAAAGGCTCCTGACAGCAAAAAGCAACAAGAAATATTGCACTGACCTACCGATTTCCTACAATCCCATCAAAGTAATCCATGTGTAGAGACATTAAAGAACAATTTGTCCCAACTGACAGTTTCCAAATAGCTAGATGCCTTTTAATTGCTAGCATCATTAACCTTAATAGTATAATTGTATAGCTCCAAATAATAATAATAGTAATATAATTTCCCCTCACTTCCAAATTGTTCAGCAAAAACATGATGCACAGAATAAATTCTAAAAAGGAAGAGAAAAGGAAAAGTTTCTAACAGATAAGAACAGGAACTTTATCAGTTTTATCTGTCAGCTTACAGGCTTTAAGGAATATCTTCACGTAAAGTTCCTTAGACAAGCAATGAATATTAATAATTGCCAGCTGCCTATAGGTTTTAAGTGACCTTTTCAAACAACATGTCAGCTCTCCCCATTCTGAGGACACACTGTGGAGCACTGTATAAAACCAGTGCTGTCTTGAATGATTCATTCCAGTGGAAACACAGGTTTCAGCAATGCTACCTGCTACAGTAACCTCCGCTGAAGACTTGCTGACATACTCTTTCATTGCTGACATTCTTTTCATTACAACAAATGTTTGAAACAGAATGGCAAAAAGGAGGGATGATCTGTCTCCCTAAACAGACCAAAAGGCCTTTCCTGCCCAGTCTGGAGTTCCTGAGACACTCAGGGTTGGATACGGGTCACCACAAGTTGTCTCTGCATTCCAAGAGAGAGGGAGAGACATCTCTAAAAGGCAATTCAGATTTAATATTCTCAGTGACCCTCTGGGGGTAGTAGGTGGGTTAGTCTGTACCTAGCTGGTGGTGAGATGCATTTGGATTTAAATTATCTACCATGTTTGAAACAGAATGGCACATGTGAGATGAATTCCCAATTCCTTTTGTCACACAAATCTGACTCAGTAATTGTAAATAACCCGTATTACAAATGATTGTAAATGATTTTATTATAAATAACCTAACTATTCTACTGGTTTTGGCATAGTCATGTTCATGGAAAGGGAAGGACCCAGTAGATCACTCCATTTATTAGGAAGCATAACGTAGCAAATGTCTGACTCAGCACCTAAACCTCAGGGTAAGGAGCACTGGCCTTCAAGGGGAGGCAGTTGCTCCGTGTTTCAATACATGCATAAGCGCTGCATTAAATATAAACCCCATGTTATGCAGTTCTCTATTCCAGTGAAAAACACAGAACTAAATTATATAACCTGAATATTAATCTTTGAGAGAAAACATCACTAGAAAGCAAGGAATGAGGAAGAACAGCCTCCTGGATAATGCATGAGGCTTGTCTTCATCTCTGTTCCTATTTTGGCCATTGTTACACTTTTCCAGTTGTCCTTTGCCAGCCTTTTCATCATCTTTTGACTCTTTCCTCACACATAAAACAGGGATAATAATTCTCAGTTCCTTTAGGTAGTGCTTTGAGACCCATTGATAAAAAGCTAATGACTACAATGAGGTTTTCTACAGTAATTATAATTGTCCTGAAAGGCATTAAAGTATACAAAGAGGATAGTCCTTACATTTTGAACTGTAAAATATGCTTGGCAAAAATAATTATTTAATGAAAGTGTCATTTCCTAATGTTAAAAATTCAACAAAGCAGGAAGCTTACAAAATTTCTGATTCTCATACCTTCAGTTCTGCATTAAGTACACTGATTTTTCAGAGATGAGCCATCATCCAACAGGAGTGAACACTTTCTTTTGAATCTATATTCTGGATGAGCAGTACTATACTGTTTCCTGAAAATGTATTTCCAGGGAGGAGCCCGGTGCTTGAAGCCCTCTTCAATTCCTGTAATATCCTTACACTGCTGTTTTTGTGTTTGGTCTGACCCATGCTGGGGTTTCTGTGTCTACCCCCTTCTGCTGCACTACAGCAGGCAATAGCTAATCTCCACAAACATTTCTCCCCTGAATTAGAGTATAATGTGACCAGTAAAACCTAGACAGGCACAAGTCTACATCCAGACAGGCTATTTTATTTCTTGGGACAAAGTTACTCAGCTTCAAAATCAGCCACAGACATACTTAACAACCTAAATAGCAGAGTTATGGAGTGGTCTGAGGACAGATGTATGCACAACCTCTAGTATTTTTTAAATTCAGCACTTCTGTTGAATATTGCATTTTCCTCCCCACTCTATGCTCAGAGTTGATGCTTACATAGGAATATCGTACTGTGGGACAGATCTAACAAAAATCAAGAGGATTTGATTCTTGCCATGGCATACACGCCTATGCACTCTGACTTAAAAATGAAGTAAGACAAAACAAAACTAAAACTTGATTAACAGATGTTTCCATAAAGGCTCAGCTCTAGCAAAGCTATCTCCAGTGCACTATAAATATTCCTGTTAAAAGGGACATTTAAATATTGTGGCTCTCTAGAGCAGCCTTGTTGAGATCTATGTGGCAAGAGTATTATGCATGATACTCCCAACAGAACAGTTGAAATCTTGAGATGTCCTAGAGACAACCAGCAGCAATCTTGTCATCAATCATCTCTAAATTTTATCCAATCCACTCTCATAAACTGTTATTTAATATGACTTTGTCTGGAGAGGCTCCTAGGAGAGCTCCTGCTTCTAAACAGGGAAAGGAAAAAAGAGCTGTTGTTAATCTTTCATGCTAAGAAAACAAGATTCAACTAATAAAATAGAGTTAGCAAATCAGTTCAGTGTAGTGAAATACTGCCAAGCCTGCTGCCTAAATTATTTTTGCATTTTGTTAATGCCATTTTTTGTCTTTCTCTTGTATTTTTGTAAATTCCAAATTATTCTCTTTTTAGCTGCATGGTTTAGGTACACTATTAGGACATTGGCATTGGGGTATAAATGTTCCTCTGTAAAACACTCTGTAAAGCTGGGGCAGATTGTGCTTTTGCTCTGCCACTGAAAACCTCTTTTGTCTTAATCTGCTCTGTAGACACCCTTAAGACTGTGTACAGAAGCCTTAAGGCTTAAGGCTGTGTGAGAAGAAAATAATCAAAGAGAAACATGCAGATTGTCTCTTAGAAAATGCTGATATCAGCAGACCACAGGCTTTTTGTTCACAGAGGTGATATTTTCATCCATTAATACCTCAACCAAGTATTATTTCTTTTTGTCCCCTATAAAATTATGTCTTATTTTCAGGCTGCAGCCTAGCAGTTACATATTGGAAGATGGCTGTCTATACTGTCTTTGCTATGTGCTGCATAGCAAAAGAGCTGACATTTCTTGGGAACAAGCCACCACACTCACAGAGCTTCATGTTACATTTGATGTTCAGGGATGTTGTTCATTAGTTTGTGACAGCTGTTGCCAAGTTCTGCTTCAGAATGCACTGTAAGAGTGAAAGCATACTGAGATCAAAGGTAAGCTTTATAAAAAAAGACTGCTGTAGAAAAGTTAGAAGAGGAAAAATTTGCTACTAAAATCACATAAGACTGCAGGGCCAGATAACTGCATTTCCCCTTAAACAAGCTCATTCCCCCTGAGATGAAGATGAACTAGAAAACTGACTTCTTGGGACCTCTGAACTGAAAAAGATTCTTCATTCTGCATAAAATCACACAGAAGGAACTCTGTAGGGATAGTCATGATCAAAAATACCTGCTTTGTGCAAATGAAGGTGACACCATATGTTAAAAACATATTTCTGACACTTACAATGAACAATGAACAATTCTGCCATTGATGTACTTTGAGAAGCTACTAAAGACTGTGACTTTAAAATGGAGGTGACAAGATTAAACATTGAGCAAAAAATATATATACTTCCAGGAGCTCTCTCTTAATTTGATAAAAGGTCAGGAACAGTTTCTCTCCAGACTACAGCAACAGATTATTTGATTGGGACAAGAGTAATCCCAAGAACCATGTCTTTTGCCTTTGGGTCTTCTGTTTGCTCATTAAAGCTAGGAAGAGTTGTTCCACATACCTCTTCAGACAGGCCTAAATAATTGTGCCCTTCTGCAAAGCTCTTACAGGCAATCAACTGCAATTCATGAGACTGAGGCACTCACAGTAGTTAATTTGGTGTGTTACTGACTGACACTTCTCTTCACTTTTGCCATTATAACTAGAGTTATAATATAAGTAATAATAATATAACATAGGAGTTTTCCAACTGCTTTACTCCTTTGGCACATTTACCAATTTATATATACATGCATACACATTTTAACACTGGTGAAAAAGTACACTCTAGACTTTGGTGCTTAGTGGATCAAAGCATTCTGCAAGGACAAGGTAGGTTTGTTGTAGGCTCCCTCGCTTAAGCCAAGCAGACGGCCACGTTATCCAGCTGGCTGTACTGTTCCTACGTGACACAGAAAGAGAGGACCGATAAAATGTAATAAGGAAAATGATGATGAAAGAGGAGTTAAAGGAAAAAAACGGGCTTACTGTTTCAAGTTGTGCCCAAGAAGACATTACACCCATTTTCCTGCAATCACTTACAGTATTAAACCGCACAGCTGTGATGTGGCTTGGTGGTCTCATTCTCTTTTGGCATTGCCTGGAACTTCAGGGAAGGTACATCCCTCCTCCTCATCCAAGCTAGTGCGCCAGTAAATAGCAAACAGCTCATAGTCCCTGAAGGGTACTATGATCTTTTTGAAAGAAGTATTTGTCTATTCCTATGGAAATACTGGAATATAATTTCCCAAAAGACATATTAACTACTTGTGTCCAGCTTACTGTATTCAGCTAAAAGCTTATTATATTCAGCTCACAAGTTCCTTCTTCCCCTCTCAACAAAATATACCTACTTCCCCTGAGGTGTTTCATAAACAACAAGCTGTTTGCAACAAAACCCAATGTCCCTTCAAACTAAGTCTCAGCAAAATACCAGTCAGCTCTCAAAATCAGTGAAGCTCCATCAAATGCAGTCAGCATGGAGGAATCTCAGTGGTCTTCAACAACACTGTAAGAGGTGTCTTTCTCATAAGAGGCAGCAGGTCACCAACATGGTAAATTCTAGAACTTAACAAGAATGAACTACATTGAAAATTATGGCTCAAGTAGCAGTCAGACTCCTAAGAAAAATGCTAGTAGGTCTAAAAGCATGCATGAAAAGTTTTGTCCAATATCCAAAGAATTCCTACAAAAGCATCTGCCAACCCCTGGAGCTCAGATCATTTAGAGAAATAATGTACATGGACATCCTGGTTTTAAATTCAGTTTACACATTCACTCCAGTATTCTGCTTCTATTTCCTGATAGGAAGTATATCTAAGCCAAAAGGAAAGAATTCACTTTTATGGGACAGTGTGATCTTATTTGGTTTAAAAGCTTCTGATCTACAAAAGACATGATAACAAAACACAAAATGTGGTTCCTGTTTACTTAATGCACTATTTCCCCAGGAATTCTGGTACTGTCATAAATATAACTTCTTGCTTTTATTGCTTTAGAGATATTTCCCTTTTTCAGTAATTCTAACAGAACTAAATTGTTAACATAAATTTTGCCTTCTTTCCACTAATGTTACCAATCAAACCTATGGGATAGTAAGCAGTGTCAATGCTGTTATGAACACTGCTCCTCTAATAACTCAGTGTGGATGGTACTTCTGTCTTTCTAAAGAGGCCAAAAACCAGACTGTTCAGGGAAGAAATATCTGGCACTTCTGCATATCAGACATAAACACTCCTTCCCTTTTTATGGCCACTGCCAGCTTGACAGGTAGAGCAGAGGGCCAGCCACCTCCTCTGCACTTTCCCCCACTGTGGGGGTCCATAGGTTTCCCTGGCCACCAAGCTGCAGCGGTGGGGATGGGGCTTTCTTGGGATGCACACTGTGCTTTTTTGGAGCATTTGCACTTAATCCCTTTTTGAGGTCTGCTGTTTGTTGTGAAGTTGGCTCAGGAAAGGACACATCTCCACCTGCTGTCCTGCTAGATGTGAATCTTCATCAGGAAATCTCTGTGGTTCTGGGTTATCTTGTCCACTGTCTTTCTGGAGATAACTCTGCCTCAGGTGGTCAAAGACCTGGCCACCAGAGCCAACCTACTCCTGAATTCCCCAACAGTACCTTGAACTTTGATCCTTCTGATGGCTCAGTGAGAAAGGAATAAATCTTTCTTTTTCCCCTGCAGCTGAGCACATCAAACAGATCCAAGCCATTGGATTGTCAAGCACTGGAACAGACTGATCAGGGCAGTGGTTGAGTTATCATTGCTGGAAGTATTTAAAAGATGCACAGCTGTGGTGCTTAGGAACATGGTTCAGTGGTGCTGGCTCTTTCTGTTTCTTCCCTCATCATTCCCTGCAACTGGAAGGACCTGTGAGAGAGAACCCATGCTCCTGATCTCTTACCCAGTTGTCCCAACACCCTGAAGTCTCTCTTGATTGCTCTCGGGATTCTTGTTGCAATTTCATTGCTGCCCACCTGAAAAACCAGTAATGGACAATGATCTGAGGGCTGTGCCAGGGTGAAAAGCTTTCTCTTCACTTCTTCAACTCCAGCCCCAGGGAGGCAGCCAATTCCCCTAAGAAATGGGTCCAGGCTGCACATTGGGCCTTCTGTTCCCCTCCAGAGACAGTGTGCTATGACATGACCTGTCTTTTTTGCTTTATGGAAGCAGTTTTGGTGCAGGGCATAGGCTGACTTAACCTCGGTGGCACTGCTGTGCTGGATGAACCACTGCCCCCGTCATTGTTTAGTTCCACTTGCACAACCTTGTACCTATGATTTTGGGGTACCTGGTGAGCTGGGGCAGCCACAGGGGAGATGTTCCTGCTATGCTGGGCAGGAACTTGTCACCACTGCCCCCGATCTCTTGAGTTCAGCAGAGAGAGGATAAGGAATCCTCCACATCGTGCATTCTGTCTGCCCATTGGGCCAGTCTCAGGAAAGGTAAGGTGCAATTCCAATAGTCCATTTCTCTCTCACATTCCCTGATAATCCTCAACACCCAGGGCTTCTTCTATAAATGTGGAAGGAGCTTGGCCACCACTGCTCTGGCCCTACCCAGGTCTTCTCAGATGCTGTCACATGAGCCTCACGTTCCTGGTGGATCTCCCAGCTCCCACAGAGGTCTCCCAGGTTCAGGAACCTACTAGAGAGCACTCTGCCATGGCTCGTGCCACAGCTGGAACCCGTTCACTTCAGCAGTGCTAGATTAACACTTGGACTTGTTGATCTTAAAGAGTTTTTCCATCCTAAATGATTCTATGATTCTAAGTCCTGCTGTGCAAGAAAATGCCTATTTCAAGAGTACACTTGGCACCATCTGAGTCATGGCTTGGCAGAAGCACCTGGGTCGATGCTGCACTCCCACCACCCCAAAGGAGCAAAGGAAGGCTGAATGACAGCCAAAGGAAGGACTCTGAATGACAGAGTTTAGCGCCACTAAGGAACTGCATCAAAACTACTGGAAGGAAGTTTAGGTACCCTCAACAGAAATTTAGTAAGTAGCATCACAATGCCACTTTCTTTTTTTCATCTGGAGAGCAAAGACAATAAAGAATTAAGAACAACCACAGTGTATCTTTTTCAGTCTGACCAGAGGTCACACTTGCTCCTACGTTTGCTTTTTCTAACTTTTAGACAAAGTAGTGTGTAATGTCTGAGACCTGCATGAGTGTCCTTGTTTACTTGGTGGAAAATTGGAAAAAAATAAATTGTTACTATAAAGAACTGGCAATTCTTTATTGACCTTTTCCTAGGAAAGAAAATAATTTTTAATGCCTCTCCAAAATATTTAGGTAGTTTTCCACCTTTCTACCATAGGCAAAAATCCTCAACTCCTGTGTCAGTGTGTTCAAACCTATGCACGCTTGAGGTTACTCCTACACCTATCCCATGTCTTATCTAAGAGGTTTGCTTCTTCATAGTAGATACACTCCTTACAATAAGTACAATTTCCTAAGACTTTCCTTGCTTCTGACTCCTAAACAATATTTTTAGTAGCAGTTCAGACACTTGTTTTCATTGGTTGTGTTACAACTACAGGTTTGTGCTGCTTTCTGTGAATTCCTCTGTTCCAAAAAAACCAGTAGGAATTAAGATCCTACTGTGGATGGGGCAGAGGGGGACTGGAGTATGTTCCTCCAAAAGAGTGTAATTGCCTGGAAGAGGTCACAAGGAGAAATGGCTTTTCCTCCAGCTCACGGGTTCAAATACCACCACCAACATGGTGTGAACGCAGAGCTTAAAATTCTCATTTAGTTCCCTACATGAAGTCTCCTTATCCTTGACTCGAGAAGAGCAAGATGAATTTCACTGACGGAGAATTTCAGGACAGTGCTTGATACATACTGACTTTATAATTAAAAATATACAACTGAAGGAAAGATGGTCATAAAATGTTGCCTAGGGCTATATCTAATACATGATGTTGTTTTAGTTTCCTCCTTACATTATATTTTTATCATCAACCCAGGGAGTTCATTAAATCTGTAAAGCTGTTGGAGGTTATCTGACAGCAGATTGTATTACTAGAGAGAGCTATCGATCCAGGGTACTCAGTCTCATTACAGCACACTTCCATAAAGCTTGCAAGAGGCAGCAATCTGTTGCTTCTGCACTGACTACAGTTATTTCTCATGGATGGAATAATGAAATGTTTTCTGATGTATAATCATGACAGATTTTATCTGGAATGAGTAAAACAAGTAAAAGTCAGTCATAAAATATAGCATGGCTGGAATCAAAGGAAGTAAACTCCTCTGGTCTTCCATCAGATTGACAAATAACTAACATATTGTGCAGCTCCTTGTAAATGACATTAAATCTCAATCAGTTGTTTTCCTACTGTGAAATTAAAATGGAATTCTTTATCTGGAATATCAAAAAGGGCACTGCATCATGAACTCTAGTCTTGTTCTGATGCACTTTCCCAACAAAGACTAAAAAATGCCAAATGAACTCCCTTATCATTGAAAATGCAATATATGAAACCTTCAGCAGCACAGGAAATCACCACTTGAATTTTCAAACCATTATTAAACAGGGTTTACGTCATAACATAATGCTTGTAAACTGGGATTCATTAGCTTGAAATTTGTGAGGAGGAACTCAACTTAAGCAAATTTGCAACCTAAAGGACTCAGAGGAACTCTACCAGCAGGTTTTACATAATGAAATACCAAATTATATGTACCAGTTTATGTTACTATATTGACAACTGGCAGAAGTATATTCCACTAAAGCAGTGATATGGTAATTTCAGTACTCTCAATTTAATCAAATTTCAGTATTTGGGGCTGAAGTTTTTGAAGGCTAATACATGCATAATTTTTTTTTTTACTCCTGGAAAGTCAGTGTTAGGAAAAAAAAATCTCTTCTCCATATTACCCAACTGATATGTAAGAATTTACAATCACTTTATGGAACAGCCTGAACACAATTATGCTTTGAAATAGCAAAACACAGCTTAGCTGCTACCCTAGTGCCAGGAGCACGAGCACATTGAGGTGCTCTCCAAATCTGGCCACATTATGCCACTTTCATAAAACAGTTCATACATGTTGATCCATGCAGGACTAACTACCTTGGGGAGGGAAGGGCAGTGGCAGAAAAAAGGTCAAGAAAAGCCTGGGAGCAAACTCCCACACAGAATTTAAAATTTAGGGATCTCTCAGCAATGTTCTGCTGGCAGGAGAGAGCTGGGTGAGAAACTCACAGTTCTTGAGTCTGGCTGCTGCTCTACTCTCTCACCAAGCTGCCTCACAAACTGCAGAGGTCTGGTCCATGCTGTGGATGTAAAGGAGTCTCCTGCACGTGATTTGTGTGGAATAGTTCACATTAAATGCTGTATCTTGGCACCTCATCCCACCTTCTCCCTACACACTGCCTAGCACACTTGATATTTAAATTAAAAATGCTAAGATGGCACAGTACAGCTGGTGAATGAAGAATTCTGTATGCAACAGCTCATCCGCCTCATACCAAAGTTTTCGTCATTATGCACTATCTCACTATAATTACCAAATAAGCCTGTGACAGGGTGAATATACATAACTGACACCTGTCAGTCCAGAACCTCGATTATAAATCACATACATGAAAGAAGGAAATTAAAACAACATGAAACTGCTTGACTTCTGGCAATCCTTGACTTCCACATGCTTAATTTGACACAGCAACACTCTTTTGAAAACCTGGTTTTTTGCATGTCTACCTCTTATACCATTAACATGTACATTGTACTTTCATTGCATCCTCTAAATGTCTGTTCAGTATTGGAGTGCTGCTTAGAAATAAATGAAAAAATGTAATTTAACCTGGAAAAGGACACCCAATAGTTGACTGTATGAAAGGAGTAAAAATGCAGCAGAAGATGCTCCCTATGAGCTTGTGGCATCAACAAGCAGGAAGGAACAGGAGTTGTGTATCTGGGCTAGGACTTGAGCTCCAGTCACATAATTTCTTATGGGTAGAACACACGAAACCTTCCCTCTGCTTTTACTGAGGGGAGCCCACAATAGAGACCTTCCAGAGTTCCTCCATCCAGTTACTTTGCTTTATGAAATGCATAGAGGTAATAATCTGAGACCTTTTCACCTCTGTCAAATTTTTTACAGCAGACTCACTGAAGAAAAACTGGCAGATAGACATGGTACAATCACATAACCTAGAAAAGACTTTGCTAAAGTGCTGTTGAGAGCTGAACAGAACATAAGCAGCAATCAATAACCCAAATGCTACAATTTGACAAGAAAAAGACAAGAAAAGCTGACGTGAAAGACAGCTTGTTGAAGAGACTGCACATATATGATATACAGCATGGTCAGCTCTATAATTAGAGAAGTGTAAAAACCTCCTTTATAAAGGTGTCCTGAGATGTTACCAAATAATTTCACAAACGGCTTCTTAATGCTTTTGCACAGGGTGGTTTCAGAGTTTAGATCACTATATCAGAGCCTTATTTCTGAAAACTTGACCTCAAACTCAGTGGCTGCTTCCCACTGGACTTTAAAATTGGCTGAAGCACAAAAAAGATTGTATCAGGTCTCCTACTGGCAATAAAGCAAAAGCGTGTTACACAGTAGATTTCTTCTTGCCATTAAAAGTGTCCATTCCTTCCATATCTCTGGACTGCCACATTAAGTTTTTGTTTTCTTCTTTGGAATCTAGTGTCTTTGTTTATTAGAGACCACACAAAAGATAGGAAAGTTTCCTTCTCCAACAATTAGTGAATGATACAGTGTCTCTGTTCTCTGAAAAATGGCTAGTAACTTGGGCTGAGTGAAGAAGTGTCTCAGACAATGCACCAAAGATATGAAATATAACATTGGGTTGGATAAATGAAACAACAGCTAGGAGAAAGATAACTTTCCCTCTAACTATCCCATGGATGGGAACAATATCAGAACATCATACAGCATTCTGCCATTTTCCTTTTACAAGAATTAAATAAAACTGGAGAACCTATGTAACACTTCACTGAGAGCTGGGAAAAGTTGTTATAGTGAAGGACTCCAGAAGTTAAAACTGTTTAGTTTTCAAAATAAGACCAAGAAGAGATTTGATTACAGCAAAGCTCTACCTTTTCAGAGAGAAAACACCAATATTGAAGGCCTATTTAACCTAATGGGGAATGACTTAACAAGAACCAATGACTAGAAGCTGAAGCTAGATAAATTTAAATGAGAATTAATGCCTCTAGTTCTAGCAGAGAAGGTGATTAACCTTTGAAACAAACTACCAGAGGAAGTGCCAGTTACTCCATTTATTGAAATTTCAGATGAAGACTGTATGACTTTCTGGAAAATATCCTTTAGTCAAACAGGTCAGTGGGCTCCACATGCAAAGCTTTTCCTTATGAGTGAAATTTACTTTACTTCTTGAATGACAGCATTACAGCTTTCACATCCACATCCATATCCACTCACATACACATACACATCAACACCTTCACTTTTGTAAGATCCCAGCTCTTTCCAAAGTAAGAAAAGCTTCAGTGTGCCCTATAAAGAGACTAAAGAAGCCAAGGCTAAATTGCTCCTCTTCCCTTCTCTCTCCATGTTAAAAATGAGGCAGGATATAGCTCCCATTTAGCATTTTCACTTGAAGGGGACATTACTGGACTCCCAATACAAAGAGCACATGTTCTGGGTGGATCACACACTGCTCTCTGATTCCAGCCCCATTCAGCCACACACCTCACTAATGGATAATTAAGCTCCCATTACAACAGTTGGAAAGCTACTCAGTGGTGTCAGTCCTGCGAACTGTCCCGTTGCCTAAACTCCAACTGATGTCTCCAAATGGGCACTCCACTCCACCTGGAAGCAGCTGGGGGTGGTTTAGGAGCAATGACAGTGCTCACCAGGGTGATGGTAAATATCACATCCATGTGCAGCCTCTCACCTCCAATCTGCCACAAGACCCAGAAGGACAGACCAGCAGTTAAGTCATATGTTTTCAAATGTGTTTCATTAAATGATGTACAGAGGGTTTCACTCTTGAATTACCACTGCATCACGGGAAATGACATTGTAATAAATTTATGTGTGTTTCTCAACAGGATGATTTACTGATTTTCTCTATTAGAAAAAGGTGGCATCTTACTTTAGGTGCATATTTTATTACACTGTCATTGTAACCTCACTGAGAATAGTCTCCACATTTTGTCAGGTAATGGATTTACAAACCAGATACATCACTCCACTGCAGTCATAGTCAACTTTCCATCTGACCCATCCTGATCCTTTTAGTTTGTTTTCTCATGCTCCAGAGCCCAGAAAAGCTCTTCCCCCTTCCTTCCTCTGCTCTTTTATTATAGAATCATAGAAAGGTTTGGGTTGGAAGGGACCTTGAAGATGATCTAGTCCCAACCTCCCTGCCATGGACAGAGGCACCTTCCACTAGACCAGGTTGCTCAGAGCCTCATCCAGTCTGGCCTTGAGCACTGCCAGGGATGGGACATGTACAAATTCTCTGGGCAACCTGTTCCAGTGTCTCACCACCCAGTTCCACCCCAAAGTCATCCCGTTATCACTTAGAGAGGTTTGCTCTGTGAAAAGTTCATGTGAGGGAAAGAAAACCATTAGATGACCCATTGCTGTTTATTTGTGCTATCTGCCATTTACTTGGGTGATTTTTACAGTAAATAGGTATAAAACTGACAGTGGAGATTTCACCACCAGCCACATCTCTTCCCTCCTACAAGACACTGCACATGGCTCACAAAATTGTGGTGAGCCATCCCAAGTGTATTTGTTCCAAAGACATCCATTCACTGCTTGATTTTCTACTGCTGGCTATGTTGCATTTAAAAAGCTCATCCCACCCATGAACTATTTCTGACTGCAGTGATATCCCCTGTATTTCAAAGGGGAGATACTGTCATTCCACAAATCATAGAAAATATTTTTATTTTACTCACTGAAAAATGTCAACTCCACAGTTTTCTATGATCCTCAGAAAAGGTTTTCCCAAAAAACCTTTAAGTTTCTCTTTGTTTTATGCTCATCTTAGTGCCATATGCTTTCCTCTATTTTGGCCAAGGCTTTTCAAATAAACTCTGGCAGGTGATTGTGCCAGGGTTAAAAAAACCACTTACCTGATCTGTCACAAGCAGTCCTAAAGACAGATCAGCTAAGTCTGTCTAAGTAGTACCTCCCACCCAAATATTTAAATAGCAAGTCATTTAATATGCTATAATAAAAGCCTGCCTGATCCTGACAGCTCCAAATTTTGCAAAGCAGAGTGCAGCTGATGGAAATAAAAGTGTATTAGGCCAAAATGTTCTGTTGTTCCAGCATCAAAAGACTGCACGACAGTTTATACATGACCCCCATAACCCAGAAATAGAAATGCAAACTCTAACTTCCCTTGTGACACAGGTGACTCATTGTATCTCCAAAAAAGCAAATCATAATGTATCTCCTACCAGGTTTGAGTAACTTTTCAAGGTGTTGCATTTAGAAACTCTTTACATATTCTTTGAGGTATTTATGACCACAGTGATATTTCCTGCATGCATAAAAGGGAATATTGCTGGGAGGAACACCAAATTGAATACTTAAGTGTATTCATTTACAAAGTCTTCTTCAGCTCGGGTAAAACATCAAAACACTGCTTACCTTGTTGTCAAAACTAATTTCTTTCAAACTTTCTGAGCGTAACCAAAGAGTCAGTGCCAAGAAACTCTGATCAGTGAGTAAGGGACAGCTCATCTAAACTGCTCCTTTCACATCCACACACCCAACCTGAAGCAAACCCAGAAATATACTTCTCTGGGATCTTACCACCTCCTTCAAAGCTACAGCTTGAATAGAGTGTTCATTGAACATTCCCTAATAGGAGAACTCTGTTCAAAAATTCCAGCGTAAAAATTTCAAATAATTTTTGTGAAGCTGCCAGTTTTAAAGAGGCTCCTGAAAGAAATGTGAGACTCCCCAGTCCACTGAATCCTTGTATCCAGCTGGCTCATAGTCCTACATGACTACCCCAGCATATGCATGGTTTTTCACTATGCATTATCTTAAATTACCTAAAAACCTAAGTATCTCGCCTACATTCAAAAGATGTCCTGAATGACCATTTCTACATCTGCAGGAACAGTTCCTATTGATCATGGACAAGTGTCTTGTCTAGGTACAATCTGTAACTGTAAAAGAGGAAAGAGAATTCCTCAAAAAATTGCTCAGCCTAGCAGGACTGATAGGGAAGGGAGAGCATATGTAGCATAGTAGGGTATCAGCTTAATTTCTGTCATCTCAAACCTTTTATCAAAATGATAAAAAAGTATCTCACCTGAAGGGTTGGTATCATCACCTCAATTCAGCAACAAGGAAACAAACCCAAGAGATGTCAAGGGATCTAATGAGGAGGCTTTTGGCTGAATCACTAAGACCCACTTCTTACTGAGCTTGTGTTACATGTTTTCATTCATTAAGCATTTTTCCTAGATATAATATCAGAAAATACAGTAAGGATATAAAAATATGCATTTTGTCCATCTGAGTGTAAGACAGACTAGAAGCCAGGTTCTCAGATTTATAATCCTGCCATCACTAAAATAATCTGACGACAGAATACACAAACAAAAAAAATCATAGTGTTCATTCTACCTCCTCACCTTCAAAGTGCACCCTTTATGAAGAGGTGCATTAAAAGGGAGAAAATGCTCCTCTCCTTTAAAAGTACTAAAGCCCAGGAAAAAAACCCATCAAGATTTAGAGGAACCACTGATAAATAAATTATAATTCGGCACTACAATTTTTAGGATGCATGGTTCTTTTATTAAAATCAGCCTTCGAGCACCAAAATGAGAAATCACAGGAAATTAGACCTGTGTTTCTGCTGCACTGCTATGGCTCTGAAAATACAGGGCCCTCGCTGATTTACAACACTGGCACTGTCGATTCCACCAAGTGACTGCTTACAGGCTTTGCTGCTGGTTTGAAATAATGCTGAACTTTGGCCAGTGCAGGAGTTTGATTATGGAGGCAATGTCTCCTCATCCTCTTCATTATGCTGATAAAACAGCAGCTAGCACTTCGCATTAGGCTGAGCTTCTACTTTAATTACAGGATTTTTACTAAAGCTTGTCTTTTGGTGTCACTTCAGGAAATGTGGAGTCTGCATGTGTAATGTAAAAACAACTAATTGATTCTGTACCACTGTGCCTGCATCACTACTTGCAATAGATTATGGCTCCTGGTATTTAAAGTGTGGAGAAGTAATATAGTGATATCCACTTGCTAGGTAAGTAAATATTCGGCATGAAGAAAGGCTTTTTCCTGAATGGTAATGCAAGCATTGAATTAATTTCTTTTGTTGTATTAGATAAAACTTTATAATAAATATACAAAAGTTTGATGTGAAGAATATTTAGAAAAATGGCTATCTGTAGATAGTGACAGATTACTCAAGTTTAAAAACTGAGTCAAATGCTGAATTTAATCAATATGTGATTGTGGTGGCAAAGTCAGATTCATGAACATTATTAGAAGCAGACCTGCTAGGAATAAAAAATCCAATTCCTTACTAGGAACAAGCAGTACCTCACATGAATGCTGATCTTTCCAGCTTTATCAGAGATCAGAAAGAAGCAGAGCACTGCACTAAATCCTCTCATGGGCCATCGCATTCCTGCTAAGTATTAATGGAGGTCACAGGCTACAGGACATTACAAAGAGCTCAAAAATCAGGTGATTTCTGTTTCCTTTTCAGGCATCAGCCATTTTCAGAAATTAGTTTTCATTTCCCTCATTAGACCCCCATTGAGTAATCTTGCCTGCTCAGGGCATCTGCAGACACATGCACCAACAGTCAAAGAAGTGGTTACAAACTGGCCTTCAGGGTTACAAATCATCTGATTTTGGATGCCTAATGACACAACTTTGGATGCAATGAATTGTGCCCTAGAAGTGTGTATTGCTGTCCACAGACTATAAGAAGAGCCCAAACAAATAACTAGTGCAGACATATCCAATTACAGAATCACAGAATATTCTGAGTTGGAAGGGACCCACAAAGATCACCGAGTCCAACTCTTCCAGGAATGGCCCATACAGGGGTCAAACCCACACCACTGGCATGATTAGCACCATTCTCTGACCAACTGAGCTGGTCTCAGGGGCAGATGAATCCCACCCTCAGTATCACTGCAAGCCCAGCAACTTGGATGCACAGTTCTCCTACAAAGAGGACCAACATTTTAAGGTATAAGCACAGAACTTCTTTCCCAATGGTACGACTTCCAGTATAACACAGTTAAGTGACCAGCCACTGCAAAATACACTTCACAACCAGGAGGCACCTCCATATGACAGAGACAGTGTCTGTCTCCTCTGATGAGAGGGTGTAAATGCCTTACAGCAAGCAGGGACTTGAGCTCCTTTACCCTCAGGTTGAACAGTTTAATCTCCTTACTGCTTTACAAGCAGTACCACATATCAAACCTAGGGTAGCTCTGTTTGTGCTATTGCAGTTCTAAACTTGCGGATGGAATTAAAAGGTGACCATTCCCCACTCCATGGGGGATCACTATCCCCTCAGCCAACATTTCTAGTATGAAAAACCAATCTATTCCAGAGAACTACTGATCTAAGCACACTTTCTACAAATTAACAGTTCTGTTTTCAAAAGTCACCAGCCATACAGATAATGAATGTCCTGATATCGATAGCAACACTCAGCAGCAGACTATAAATAAGTGAGGTCTAATTCAGTCCTCCCTTTCCTAAGTGTGACCCAGGTCTGCCCAGCTACCACCCTGAGTAAAGCTGCAATTGTCCAGGAAGCCTTATGGAAAATTATTTGGTTGCAGAGAGGCACTAATAAGTGGCCATTAAAAAACTAAGCAAAGCAAAGCAACCCCCCCACCCCCCCCACCCCCCCAAAAAAATGGATATATTTTTGCAAAATTCTGGGGGGGAAAAAAGGAAAAATAATTAAAAGGTGAAAGGCAGCACTTCACTTCTCACCCCTGCAGCTTGTCCCATGCTTCAGTGGGCTCAGTGGAAGCTGCTGCATCACCAGCATGCAGCATGCTGGATCATCACTTGAATGGGAGCCAGCCAGCCATGGCAAGGATAGACTCATGGGCACTAAGCAGAAAAAAAAGTCAATTTTGAGGTAATTACATGTTGAATGCCCTTCTTAACCCGCAGCTGTTGGGGGCATTCAGCACATATGGTTAAGGTTGATGAAATTTTTAAAGTCACTGAAATTTATAAGGTTACCTTGGCAGGTCACCCAGCTTGAATTTTTTTCCTGCTAGTGTACGAAACAGCAGAGAGTGAGAGCACACTGTTTACTGATTGTAGAAGGGAATGCAGTCATGCTGTGTCAGGAACTGCTCAAGGACCAAAACTGAACCAAAACTCCTCAGTGCTCCAGGGAAAATGACTGAGGGAGAAGACAGACAGGAATAATTATTCATTGTTTCCTATAAAGCACCTTATCTCTGTCTTGGCTCTCTCCATCCCTTTCCTCCAACCTCAAAAGAGAGGGAAGCATTAATAAAGAAAGATGCTACTTCCCTTTCTGGTTGCTGCATGCCTTTCAATGTGGGTACCTCCTGCAGTGAGGGAGGGGAACTTCTTACAGCGCTCAGACTAATTTTTAGCTGAGTGAGGAATCCTGATAATATTTTTTGAAGGAAAAATCCTCCAGAAAGATCACTTTTCTTTTATTTTTTTCCGAAGAAACACATGCACAGGAAAGGCTTGGCTCGCAGAGTCATGGCCACTTGCCATTCCCCTTAGATTTTTGTCACATATTTTATGATACCAGGTGTGTGGCTTCAAATATAGCTGAGGTAAGTAGCCTTAGAAAGACATTATTACTTAGACTGAAGTCAGTTGGAGTTATTTCTAGTCAGCTTTTTGGACCATTCCCCACCGTCACAGAACTGAACCCTTGTCTTTATGAGGAGCCAGGCACTGAAGAGCTGTCAAGACTAAATAAGGCTTTTTGGCCTTAGGATGCTGCCAGGAGAATTCCCCCCTTACTTACCAATCCCTCTTCTGCTATTCTCTGTTAATAGAGGGGCCTCAGCCACAGCCTCCAATTAAAGTAGCCATGACCCTGCTCCAAAAAGTTCACTCGCAAAAGAGAAAATATATTCTACAAATTTTCTTGCTTTTTATTTTGAGTCAGTCTTTAAAGCTGTGTCTGTTGTTTATCTACAAACAGGTCTTACAAACAGACCTGTACAAAGTTATATGAGACAGTAAGACATTAGCTGAACAGTGCACAAAGTGAGAAGTCATCTGATTTGGAGGATCTGAAATGATCTTTCCCAAAAAAAGGATGAGGCTTCTTTTAGTTCATCACCCTGCAGGAAGGCTCCAGCGTTCAGCCCTGTACAGTACAAGCTCAGTGTTATTACAGAGTATTTCCATGCAAATCACTGTGGAATTGCATTGGCATTTTCAGAGAACTAATCACAATAAATGTGTTGGAAGCTTCTTTACAGTTTTTTAATGAGTAAAAATGTAGATCTGGGTGATTCATAGAAGAGGCAAGCTTTGGACATTCAAAGTTTGTGTTAAAAGAAACTGTAACACTAGGACAACCTTACTGAGTCCTTGCTACTAACATTCCTTCATGACCTGATACAAGAAGATGTAAATAGACCTGCTCTTTGAAAACCTTATACTTTTTATACAGAAATTAGTTGCAAATCCTTGACTAAGTATAGTCATGAAGTACAAAGGTGTAAAGTGAAAAACAGCAATCTGCACTTAGAAGACCTGGTCAAAGTACACAAAAATCATCTCTAGAAGCCAGGATTATTGCAGGAGTTCAAGGCAAAAAGAGGCCATGCATATGCATGGCACTGATACTGAGGAGTATTTAGTGAAGACTCGAACACATCCATCTCTACATGCAGCTGGTCCAGTGAAGAGTTACATGGCATTGCAGACACTTAAAACAGCCACATGCTGGCCAGGTGCCTGGTAAAATTGATAAGTGAAGTATACTTAAACTGATATGTATGCATACTGTAATCTCAATTATCTACATATTTTGGTATAATATAGAACTTGAAAGAATTAAGTGATGCTTTAAACATGGCAAGTGAAAAATTACCCATGTAATTTTTCCTTTTGGAAAACCAGACTAATTTGCAGTGCTAATCAGTCTTGCAACAGAAGAAGAACAAAAGCCAGACATAATGGGCAAAGGCAGTCAAGTGTCTCAGCCATCTGAAGGAAGGTAAAAAAGATCTTCAGCTTTAGGAATAGAGATTGAGTTACAAATTCTGCACTTGGAAAACTTTCAACTACGATAGATGCAGGTCATCTCTGTGGGATAATGAGCTGCGTCCCCAAGTATTAACCAGAAAAGTGAAGAGGAATCACCTTATGTTAATACTTTCTATGTAAAGATCATTATAAGCCAGTCACCCTATACCCTGACTACCAAGAAAGCAGGCTAACATAAGCAATTTTGAAAAGGAAGCCAAACTTCAGATTTATAAACTGGATGATGTAGGTTAACCACTCTGATGATTCTCTGTAGACTGCTTTATTGCTGGTCTGTATTCTTGAGGAAGAAGGCAACAGCAGGACACTGCTGGGACAGAAGTCACAGTGGTTTCAAGAGACTTGCCCAGGTAAAGTCCATTTAAAGCCCTTTCTTCCAAAACAGCTACAAGAAAGAGCTGTGTACTAGAGTACTTCAGATTACTACCCAAGAGCATTGATGGTGTTCACCAGCCATGTGCCTTAACACCACATCCTAGTATACTCTGTGAGGTCCAAATCAGACTGCACAATACAAATAGTCTAGCTGGGGCTACTGGAAATATTTAGAGAGTAGATTACCACTGAGGTGTTGCCATTACCACATATAACCAAGAGTACCTAAAAATTCAACCAACTATAGAGTCAAGCTTAATTCAAGTGAATCAATAGGGTTTCCTGACTCAAATGCTACAAATAGTCACAAGGAACCAGCTCCAGCCTCTAAAGCAAGTAAAAGTCTCACGACTGGAAGAGTTCCTTGACAGACTTGTTGCTACAACCCCTCCAAAAGGATTTGGGATCTACATTGTCGTGTTTTGCTGCTGGAAGAATCCCTGATGAAAAAGGAAGAAGATGCCTTGTAACTGAGGGGTGCAACAGGATTGGAAGAAGTTAGCCAAGGATTTTGTCAGAGAGGGATCACGTCAGAAATTTCAAAGACAGAACTGATAGAAACTGGAAAGTCAGAATTTCATTCAGACAAACTGCAGCCTAGAGACTAATGGAGCAGGCAAGCTTCATGGCTCAAACTTCTGTGACTTCTGCAGTGCCATCACTCAGTGTTGAGATACTGTGCTCACTTGGCCCAAATGCTGTACCCACAGAAAAGTCGAACTACAGCGGGTACTGATTTCTGCCAAGGAAACAGTTAACACCAAAGCACACATAGTTTAAGTTCTCCTGCTGTCTACAGGAGCTAATCACAATCATAGGCTTCTTCTTTCCCAAAGCACTAGCAATAGATAATGGAAACATTTGTCATAATTACCCTTTCTGAAGAAGCGCAAATCAAATAAAATCACCACAAGACTGGCTGTCTTGTAAAGGTATCAAGATGATCTATTTATGTAGAGAGTAAGATGAAGTATTGCCTACGCTCACAATATAGTTGTATTCACTAATCACACTGGGACACCACCAGCACCTTCTCCTTTGAAGAACTGGGCAGAAGGAAACCTCAGGAGAGAGGCAGGGTGAAAACCCCTCTCTGCAGCGATCTTATGTAGGGATGCTCTATTTGTGTCCTGTATGAGGCACTTCAGCAGACCCATATGTTGTTACTATTCCTTTAACCATCCTTTAAGTGTTCAAACTTCACTGCTAGTGTGGGAAGTGTGTGACAGATACACAGTTAGTATTTCCAATAATGATACAAATGAATGACATTCTATTCAAACAGTTTAGACAACGGTAATAAAAATAAAAAAGCACACTAAAAAAGAAAGCACACACTAAAAAGGAATGTGTATGTCAAATAAACTACCGGTAGCTTGAAAGATGGAGGAATATTTAAAGTGTGCTGTTAGAGGAGTAGAATTGAAATGAATGTCAGGCAAGTTTGAGGCTAACATGCTCATTATTCCTTTGATCGCAATGTTTCACAGTATTTAGCATGTGATGGAGAGCTTTCACTTCTTTATGGTAAGAAAAGTAGAGTACAAATTATTAATAGCTCATCTCATTCACTAAGTGTTAAAAAGTAGCAGTGCAATGGCTGCTTAGACAGCTCTCATTGAGGAGGTTTTAAAGGAAGTTCCACACAGAGCCCAAGCTAATAAAATACCTTTGAAAGACAATACAGCTTAGTGGTGCCACTTTAGGGCAACCTCTTAGAAACCTTCAAGTGATTCAGAAAGAACAAAGGCAGCATCCCAGCCAGTGCTCTGCCATTTCAATGGCTTTCGATAGCATCCCAGATTTCCAACCCAACACATACAAGTTCTTAAACTTGATTCCCAAGACAAACCACCCAGAGGCATGATCTGCTTTTGCTGAACCAGAGTAGGAACCTTCAAATAGCCTGAAAACTAGCAAAACTACTAAAGATATGAGGCTGGCAGAAAGAAGGAACCAATCAGAAAATAAAAACCAAACAAAACTAATCCAACAAAAAACCACACCAAAACCAAAGTAAAGGTATGTATCTCTGTAAGATACATATCCTATGAGTTCCCTGGGAAGCCTAAACACTGGAGTGAAAACACACATGTATTTTCTCTACTGCTGCCCAGAGGGGCAAATTCCACAACCGTAAGTCTCAAGAATCAGGCCAGCGCCATCCATCTGTGTGCCATCCTGAAGGGCTGATCAGAAAACCTGTTAGGTTAAGAACTGGATGTGAGTTCTCGTGGGGATACCTCAGTCAGTCATTCACTGCACCTCCCACACTTACACCATTCCTGGCAGATGTTTGTCCAACCAATTCCTAAAGAGGTCTACAAGCTCCATCTCTTTCTTCATTATCCTTACTGTTGAAAACTTTTCCTAGTATAACCTGCAGCTGGCACAAAATACCAATTCCTTCCCCTGAACCGAGACTAAGCTTGTTGAAAACCTCCACAGGTACACTTAGATATCTGTGTTTTCTTTTATTTTTAGAAGCACACCTACTGCCAAGCTTGTGTAAACTAAAATGAGCAATAAGTAACCATGACTTATATTTTAAGACTCTCTAAATAACAAATCAGACTGCCAAAGAACCTCAAGTCACACTTTAACTAACTATATAGAAAAATCACTTCATCCACGAGCAATAAGCAGACACCACTGAGATAAAAAGCATCATCTGCTTAGCAGAACTCCATGACTCTACACAAGAGTTTATGACAAAAAGTGAAATGCCAGGAGGAAAGCAAACTGATTTTTAAAAGTTCTGTATCTGTTACTCAATAGCTCTTCTCTCAGTATGTAATTCCAGTAACACCTGCTCTCCTCAGTGTCTAACATCTCCTTTTTTTTACTCCTTTTAGTTCTGCCTAGCCAAGAGATTTATGGCAGTGTGTGGCATCCCACCCCGAAGCAGAAGGGAGTACCCAAGATTCATAGATGCCTGTGGTGGAAGAGGAGTGACAAAAGTCAGAGGGTCCATCAAAACTTAAAAAGTTTTATTAGTAAATTATACACATGGCATGGAAATTGGTATAAGTTGGTCCCTTATCTTCTAGTATAAACACACAGATGCGGACTTTGAGTATGGGGTAGAGTGAAAGAGAAGATAGAGAAAGAGAAGAAAGAAAA
>VXBT01000352.1:177539-191484 GCA_013400235.1 Oriolus oriolus
CATCAGAGTCGAGCAGGAGAGAGGAAGGAAGGAAGGAAGGAAGGAAGGAAGGAAGGAAGGAAGGAAGGAAGGAAGGAAGGAAGGAAGGAAGGAAGGATGGATGGATGACCAGTCCTGGCTCATGCTGATCCAGCTGATAGGCTGTCCAGGCTCCTAGGGACAAGCACCTGGGCTCTGTGGAGGTACCTTTTCATAGGTAAGTTTCCCCACCACATCCTGCTCTTGCTACAGTGCGTTATTACCAACAATCCTTGGCTGGCTCTGTGGCCATCCGGCTGTTGGGGTTTGAGATATCCGCAGTAGCCCCTTACCTTCTAGGCTTCAGCACAGTGAAAACTCCAGCTTTAGCCAGCACATCATCAACAGAACTGCTAATTAAATTGCAAGATCAGATTGAAATCTCTCTTTTCCAATATAATGAAGTACATAACCTTTGGAAACTGACAAAACTGAGCTGAAAGCAATGGAAAAATAAACCACTTTATTTCACAAATTTTATTTTTCTACTTCCCTTTTTTAGTGGATGAAGCTGATCTTGTGAGATCTATGTGAGTTTTAGTATCATTTTCAGAAGAATTGATGGCTTGGGTCATGAAGGCTGCAACCTTCAGCAGAACTTGGCAAAAGCACGCAAACAAAACCAAAATTTATATCGGGTTTGGCTGCAGTGTAGAGTTTCAGAAAGCTGAACTGAACCACCTTTGGTTTGACCAAACATAAAGTTGTAGCAATAAAATTAGGATTCAGCATGTACATATGTTATTCTAGATGCATCTGTAATTTCTCTTAGAAGGAGGAAAACAAACTTGTGTAAGACACTTTCGTAGAAATTAGCAGCCATGCTGGAAAGACATACTGGTTCACACATACCCATAACAGAAAGAGCAACATCAGTACAGAAACCTGTCCTTAAATTACAGTGTTTAAGATGTTTTTTCAGTACTCCACACGAATGATGCTTCATAGTTCTTAAAACAAAGCACAGTTCTAGCAGGAAAGATGGAGATAAAATCATACAGCAATTTCACACCACAGTGGTTAAGGCCACCACTGCAAAATCAAATCCTTTCCCTGTCTTAATTCAGAGCAAGGACATAACCTAAGCCTTGTCCATCCTCTTCCTGTTCATAGCTGTCATTCTAGCGCAGCTCACTACATCCTTCCTGCTGAAATTGCCTTATTTTATAAGACCAGTTAAGAGCTTGTATATGCAGAAAGGAGATTGACCTTTAGGCAAATGGGTTTGCAAGGGTCAAATTGCTACACCAAAGAATTTAATATGCAGTGAAAGAGTCTGGTCAGTCTCCCATTGTGTGGAAGACCAGAGGCAGGAAGACCTGACTAATGAATTCATGCCCTTACACAGGGAGAACATTAGGAACCATGTTATTACACATACCAAGGACTGCTTCTCCTGTTTTGATCTAAACAGTTTGTTTCACTAAGGTATTATTGGAACTGCTATTTTCACTTGAAAATAGTCATTTTTGATGAGCAAACATTTTCGTATGTATCACTTTCCAGCATATTCTCAGTCTTGTTTTAGATGGATACCTGTCACATTCCGAACAGCCATTACACCCTCAGGCATTTTCCCATCTAAATGCTAACTAGAGGTGATACTGCCTACTTAGAAAAGTCATATGAAGTCATAGCCCACATTACTATAACAGCAATAAAAGGGCAAGAAAATGAGGAGCTGTGCTATTAAACATGACGAAAATAATAAATGTTGTAGCGTTTGCAAATGGGCTGGGGAGTATTTTGAAGTGCAAGCATTTTTCTTCCCAGTCTAGAACAGAGCTTGGTAATGAGGAGCAAGGTGCCAGAAGCAGACACATTGCACTGAGACACACTGGAACTGGTGGATCTTTCCAGCCTGCTTACTGCAGATTAGGCAAAGAGAGTAATGAACTCTCTGCAGTGCACCCGGGCTGAAAAAACTACCACCTACTAGAGGACAAGGCAGATTTCAAGGAGAGACTGGCACTTTACAAGGCAGATACTGGGATTTTGCTATACCAATAACTTTTATAGGAGCGGCTGAAAGTGGGTATCAAGGTCTTTTATAGTCAGGCAATAAAAAACCAGAACTGTGTGAGAAAATCTTCCACCATAGCTGAAAAATGTATCTGAAGCCAGGGGGGAAAAATCAAACCTTTTAAAAACAGAATGAAAAAGTGGCTATTTTCTCCTTGGGGATTTATATATCTTTTAAACTTTTGTTAAAGAGAAGGAAGAAGCCCTCTCAGTTTTCATACTCTCCTTGTTCAGGTACATCCTTATGGCTCAGATTCATCCTCCTACAACAGACTGCTTCCTGGTATCCAGCATCAGGTGGATCAAGTATTGTTTACACTCTGGCCTTGCTGTGCGTTACTCTGAGCTCATCCACCTAGGTGCCATCTATCTATCTGCTGGCCTCAATTTGCCCCTTCAGCCCTTCCTCAAAGCAGGAGATGGAACCTCTTTATATACACTCAGGCTAATCCCACATTAATGAGAGCTCTGGTAGGTGGGGTGTTTTTTCCCTCCCCTCATTTTTAAAATGTGCAGTGATAAAGATTAGAAATAATGAGTCTCTGAAGGACAGGAGATAACCTGCTCTTAGGCTTTCCCAGTGGGGACCACATCTTGAGCAAACAGAATATCTCCTTGCAGAGGCAGTTTGCCCCCTGGCTGGAGGAAAAGAATATGCAACACGCAAAATAAAGGCCAGTCTATATGCCAGATTTCTACCCATTTAAGTAACATTGGGAAAAAAAACCCCAACACCCCCAAAACATTTAGCTGCAATGGTGCATGATTCAGTGCTAACAACTCCTAACTTTGATAAAGTCAAGAAAGGAGGAGAGGAGCAGTCACTTGCACTGAAAATAAGCATCAGCTAGTACTCTCTCTACTGTTTTCTACAGTTACTTTCAACTAATTTACTCAGAAACCATAATCACCCATTTTGTCATGGCAGACATTAATTAGCTACAACATTTACAGAATTATAGCAGTCAGTCAAGTATCTCAGTTTTGACAAGCAATGCAGCCAAGGTAAAGCCAACTGATGCAGGCCATTGGATTTCCTTGAGAAGCAAGCCAAAGGCTGTGAAATAAACTCCAGGAAGATCCACAAATGAATACAACCCCCAGCACAAGGAGCGAAGCCTCCATCACTGACACTGCCCTCAGCTGCAGCACACCCCCTTATTAAAGAAAACTAAGGCACTGTGAGCCCTAATTTCCCTCCAAGAAAAGGAACATGGGAGAGTGAGACTGACACAAGCAGCTTAGCATACTCTGGGTAATTAAGTCCTAGCATACTCTAGGATGCTGTAATTCAGATGCCATCACTTTGAAACACTGGAACTTCAGCAGAGGAAAAGACAATTCAGTTTGTACAGCCCTTTATTTTTAATTTGCTATCATACAATGATTGGTTTGTTCTAGAGTCAAGTTTTTATGATTATAGTTTCTGGCTTCTCAGTCTTCACTCCCTTTCAGTACGTCCATGCTCTCTGTTTTCCTGTTAGCTACATCAGTTTTCAAGAAAATTACATTATTATTCCATATGCTTTGGTTTCTTTCTAACACGACAGTTTTCTTTGTTCCTTCTTCAATAGATTTGATGAACGGTGGCTTTGTAATCCCCCTCTCAATAACTGTTCACATTAATGGAACTCCCCACTCCTAAGGTCATTTGTACACCCTGGTCATGTCCTTTTTTCAACTCTGGTTTCGTCATTATTGCAAACTTGCTTATTGGGTACAAAACCAAAGCCTTTTTTGGCTTTCTGTAGGGGTAGGGCTATACAAACAGATAATATGAGGCAACGTGTTCCAAGACTGCAGAGCTTTGAATATGTCACTCAAATTTAAGAGCCATCTTGCCTCGTGGCATCTTTGGACCCCTTCACCTCAACCCCTTTACTTACTTTAGCTGAATGAAGCTTCACTTCCTATTAGCTTTGATCCACTTCATAACAAATCAGAATTAATGCAGGCTAAGGAAGCCGGAAAAAATCAGAAATGAATTTCCAGCATCCCGACACATAGCCTCTAGGGAACTTAGCTGGCCTGGTCTCCAAGTCTGCTACAAGCTGCTAAGACTTTCAGTGGACAAAATGTTGTGACCGTAACTAAAAGGAAACAACTGAAAGAACTCAAATACCCTGATGTGATTTAGGTTTAAACAAGGACATAGACATTAGGAAAGGATTTGATTTGTGGTAAACATGAAAAGAAATAAAACTAAGTGTGAGTGTTGCTATTTCACAACCCACTGTGCAAACATTGCTGTAGGCACGGTGGGTTTTATTGCTCATTAGTAAATAATCAAGTTAAAAATAAGATGGTTGGGAAACTGCTGATTGATGAGGAATAAAATAACATGACATAAACATCTGTCTCCCAGTCTAATGTGTGTTAGTAGAGGAAGACATTGCTAAGGCACTTGAATGCTCAATGCACTGATGAGATAGTGATTACACTGGGAACAGTGTAATGCAACTACAGCTGCCATTCCCTTTCCCACAAGGGGAACATTACAGAAATGTAGGTCTGGATTGTTCACTTCCAGAGGGCCTTTAACCCCCTAAGACTTCCACAGGGCACAAACTTTCTTTCCACATAAAACTCTGCTCCCAAGAAACAAAGCTCTTACACTCTTGCTTGCAGCATCATTCCCTCCTTTACTGGAAAACACTCTCCCAGCTACAGACAGTGATAGCTGACATGCCCTCTCACCTCAGGCATGTCCAAATCTACTTTGTCAAATACACAGATAGACCTGTGCAACAAAGAGCTTTTAAAGCTTAAGCAGTTAAGAAAAATCCCACACAGGTATCCCTACTTCATTAAAAAACTTTCCTGGCAGAGAAAGAGCAACACACAGACTCTTCCACTAAGGTATCTCCTTCAGTGGTTTCCTCTGTTAGGTTTCACACATACAGAACTAAAATCAATACAAATTTTACTAGTGAGTGCAATAATTTGCTCAATTTCTGTCCTCCAAAGAAGATAGAAATACAATTTCTCCCAGGTGCCACCCACACCCTGCTCCTTTGGCCTACCTTCACATTGAGAAGAAAGGCTGCATTTGCAATGGCCATCTCTCTATATTATTAAAACCATAATGATCACACACAAATACAAAATAACCTATTTTCCCAATTAAACATTAAAATAGTCAGCAAGTATCTAGCACGGCCGAACAGCCTGTTCTCAGAGAACAAACAGTACTTTGAGTTTTCCATACTTGGAGAAATAAATATGAATAAAACTACAAAGCTGAATAAATGCCATAAGAGATGCAAATAATTTTCAAGACGTCAGCATTTACCTCAGATTATAATACATTTATTCAGATTTTAATAGGCTGACTTCAGCCTATTTCAGAGTTATGAGCCAAAAGTATTTAAAGAATCTATCTGCTTTCCCTGGCCACACCACCAAAAATTAAACTCATGATTTATGCAAAAGTTAGAGAAAAAATACTAGTTATTATAAAAAAATATTAAAACTTGGCTCAAAAAGAACCACCTTTATTTTGATTTTATATTTTAGTTAAAGAATCAGTAAGGGAATGAAACAGAAGCAGTATTTTCAGAATACAGAGTATAACGTCATACCACACAATACTCCACCTGAAAAACAAATCCACAGTGAAAACACTCTTAAAAGAATATAAATTAAGATTACTGACAGATAGCAAGTGAAAACATTATGAAACAAGGATAAATAAAGAAAAGTTCAGAATGGTACCCATGTCTTGGATTTATGTAACATCCTCATTAACAACTTAAAAACAATAAACGATAGATCAGGAAGACTGAAGAGAATGGGCAGAAAACAGTACCTAGGCAGAACACAAGAGATAAACATTTGTGACAAATATGCATGACTGTATACCGAAAGAGACAGAGACCACAAAACCAGGAATGAAAGTAGAGACAGGCAGAGAACAGCAAACTAAGATTAATTTGCTGTGCAACACAGCTCTAGTAAAGGCATAGCAAGGCTGCCAGTTTGCACAGACTGAGCAAACGCCGTGATGACTGCAGCCAAACCCATGTCTGGGACACCACCACCACAAATGGCACCTTCCCCGTGTCTGTTTGCCTTCTGTAAGCACCCCCAGCACAAACATGTGTTGCACTGTTCATCACACACATTAAGCTCGAGGTGCACGCACTGACATAAGCACTGCATCACATTCCTGGTGTCTGCCTTAGGTGTGGTGGCTGTTCCCAGAGGGGCTTAAGGGACAGCTTCCTCTCAGGAGGTTTTGTACCACATTTCTAGTGGAGATGTCCAGCCAAGGAGATTAAGCTATACTTAATCTAAATTAATCCTCCCAAAAGATATGTGTTGAAGATAGGATGAGCAATATGGAATGTAATCAGAGCTGATGAAAACACCTCCAATTACATAATTTAAATTACTAAAGAATATTTGCTTGGAAGTAATGTTGCATAAAGAGAGGAATTAAAGAGATGACTTGAAAAGTTTCTTTTTCAGTTTTCATCAGTCAGTAGGCAAAACATTTCTCAAGCTGGCTGGGACCTCTGCTGCAGCCAAGAACATCTGCAGGAAATGTGTAAATCCCTTGTAACTATGCTGTAGAAAATTAAACTAAAAGATCCCAATAATTACAAATTGTAAAATACTCAGGCAACTAAAATGTAGACTGTGTTTTTATCAAATAAAAGAGTTGTTAGCTATATTTTCTCTGTACATGCTCAGACTTAAAATGGAGTCCATTCATCAATACTTTGGGAAATGGAACCTCTTGTCACTTAAGAGAAAAACCACAAAAGGTTTTCAAGAGCCACATAAGGGAAATTCCTCCTACTCCTACTGAAACTGTAGAAGTGATTCCCTCAGCTTTCCCACTGGTTGGTTTCCTAAACTTTTAACTTTTTTTGCATATATGCAGAAGCTTTGTCTACATTTGCTAGAAGTGTAGTATTTTGTGGAGCCAAAAGACTTAGAAGATCTTGGCCACACTAGATAAGGTCACATCCTTATGTTCTAATGACTCTTTCCTTTCACAATTCGCTGTTTTCACATTTTATATTGCTGCATTTTATTGTTATAGTTGATGTCCTACTTTCTATATAGTGTGAATTACATACCTTTTTTTCCTGTTTCACACTTTATCATGCAGACCAAAGAAGTACATTTTTGTCTCTTTTGAGATTATCTTCTCAAGGTCAGTTTCCCAACTTCTTCTGTTGCCAGTCAACCCAGAATGCACTTATTCACAATGTCTAACTTTGAGCATGATAATCGTCCCACTGTATCGTAATTTCCATAATGAAGCCAGAGTAAAAACTCTCTCACCAGCTGCCTCAAAATTAAGAGATGTGGAAGGTCTCAAATCAACTGCCCAAGTGCATAAATTGATTACCACTCTCTTTAAAAGTCTGTATTTACTAAAGCAAAACTACTGAAATCTTAGGAACCCTATTGTCAGCATCCTTCCCTTTCGAGACTGCCATTTCCCCTCAGTGAATAAAGTCAAACCAGCAGACACTGAGCAGAGTTCCAGTGTTAGTGGTGGTTGTGCATATGTTCAGCATTAATAGAGTCAGTTGCCCCGAGGAATTAGCCATCTATATTCATGAACTAAATGGAATCATATTCACTGAGCAGTTGATGACAGCACAGTTGAAGAACAGGTCAGTTCATGTATTTAGGACTGAACCTTTGCCTTCTGTTGCAGATGAAGGATATTCTCTATGGGTTCAATAGTATTCCACCCAGATCCTTTTCTCCTTTCACCAATGCTTCAGTCTTCTTCACCATAACTGGGACTTTAACTAGAGACACTAGATTGAAGTATGGTTCATGGTGACACATGAGAGTACAGTGAGAACTGATTTAGGGAGCACTAGTCAGGCAAGATGCAAATAGCAGGTACCTTTGGAACATATATTAGATGCCTTTCATATCTTAAATGATATCTTAAAGCCAGCCTACTGTATCGTGATTATGTTTTCAAGAAGGGGTTCAGCAGTCGGCCCCCTCCCAGCTAAAAGATTCAATGTCCATTCATAGATCCATTTCAATTCAGTGAGGTGTTAGTACACAATGAAGGAGCAAAATAAAAATGAACATGCACAGAACTGACCTGAAAATAATAAAGAAAGGAAACAGCACTGTATGGTCAGGTGCTAAGTACAGTCTTTCATTAATTCTCTTGCTAATGTGTTTACTTCCATTTTTATCTCTGCACTACATCTTTTCTCCCTTTTCAGTGACTCTACTGTGACACACATGAAACAGTTCCTGTTGTGAAAGGGGTTCAAGAGTTACCTTCCCTTTACTCTGAATGTTCACTTCATGAAATAACCTCGAAACCGATTGGAGAGACCAACCAAAGGCGGAACAAGAACAGATATGTCATTTCCAGCACGCAGAGATACAGTCATCAGATGTCAGAGTCATGCATGCAGCCTTGACAGAGGCTACATCTGAATGTATTCATGAATACATGCACCAATGGGCCCTAAGGATTTCCTTGGTCTGGATAAGCTCTAGGACTTGGTCTTTCTCTGGCTCCTCTGGTAATCTCTTAGGAGCAGGATCCCATCCTATGATTACTTTGCAAAAAATGAACCCATACCTTATTTTCAGGACTTTTTCTGCCCTCCCTTTCCCTCTACCCAATAATTCTGACAAACACACTTTCCTTCTTGAATGTGAACACCTTTGTATCTCTTGACTGAAAATGTAACACCTGTAGTGTCTTATAAAGGTCATTGTACACACAGACCTGGTGCAGGAAGCTGAAACACATATCACTCTTTCCCACTTCCCTGGCCGCTTGGGAGCATTTTACTGACAGATGTGAGCTCCTTCAGTATCTCCAGGGCATGGTAGGGATTGCTCCCACCTTCTGGCCAGGACAGAACTCTCCTCCTTACCCCTTTTACACAACCCTGCCATGGGAAGACCTGCTCCAGTTTCATTCTCTCTTGCTCACATCTTCTGAGCATTCTCTGCAAGTCTGAAGCATTAATATTCCCAGACATGAGTTCTCTTGTTCTGCAGCTAGATACTTACTCTGCTCCCAACCCCCTACTTTGTGTATCCTAACATGCTCACTGCTTCATCATCATTAGCATCCTAATGCTTAATATCTCCACAGCATTCCTCATCTCCCAGTATCTGTGGTAGAACCAGCAGGGAATTCACACAGACCAAAGCATTCTGTGAAATGCAAGACTTTTGCACAGCTGGTATCTCAATGGTCATGGTTGTAAATACACAGAGGGCGCAAGATGGTACAAAATAATATCTGTGGCATTACTTCAAGAAATACCAAAGCCTTCTCTGTTCCCTCAGCCCACAGAAACACTGTGTTCTATTTCCACATCACACTTTTTTCTACATCTCTGGAGACAATATAGCCCCTTTTTTTTTCCTTTCAAGGTCTCAGCCCAGCATCATACACATGCTAATACAGAAATTAAACATCTGTTGAGTAGTTTCACATAAGTTTGGAAAACAAGAAAATGAAGTAACTAGCCTTACCCCAAGGAAATTAATATTAGAATCGTTTTCAACCTTGGCACTGAAGTTTTAAACAAAATAAAGTACAAGTAAGTCCTCCAGCAATGACTGTGCCTGCCAGGTAGGTAGGGAATATACCTTTTCACTCTGGATCTAACACACTTCACTCTCATTTACAATTTCCCATTTGATATTTAGATAACTTTATAACATTATTCATTGTTAAGGCTGGATTCAAGTCAGCAGCCTTCAGATGGGAAGTTACATATCCCATTTGTTACTCAGTTCTCCAGATAAGTGCTTCTGCTTCAAACTCATGCATCAACTTTGATGACAGAGAAACAGTGTTCATTGAAGTGGTGCTAATGCATTCCTGAGTCTGGCTAATTACACACAATCAACTGATTCTCAAACATCAGGATGCTGAATATTGCCTTAAATCACTACCACTTGATGGGAAACTTTCTATTGCCTGAAGAGGTGAAAACAGTTGAGTTAGTAATGAAAATCAGATCCAATGTTTTGAGACCAGTCTCTTGAAGGCAGCTACATAGAAATGAAGACCTTTAACACTCCTCCCATTGCACAGAAAATACCTGCAGCTAGTGTTTTTTCTTTACTACAAAATTGAATAAACATAAACTTTTAAAAAAAACCCCACAAAATATTTATATGTGTTCAGTAAGAGTATTGTTAAAACTCTAACCTGACTAAATTTGTATGACAACACACTGCCTGGCAAACAACAGTCCTAGCTCTTTATTCAAGGAACATGATTCCACAAGAAATTCCACATGCATTATGGAACAGAATCAGCCTTCTGTAGATAATCCACCAGGACTGTAATCTAAAATCAGTTGCTCCCTTCACTCTGGATCAACTAGTTTCACTTTTATTTAGAGTTCTCTATTTGAACAGCTAAAATATTGCTGGTCAAGGCACCCTGAAACACCAGCATAACTAACAGAGGAATCCATCTGTGGGAGACTGTTTTTGTGTTTGTAAATCCCTGTAGGTGTAGCAATAGCTACAGAAATAGCAAGATGACAAGGCCAAGGAAAACAGCAGCTAATAAAATATACCAAGATGAAACTATTGATACAATAAATCCTACAACAGACCGTACCATCAACTCAGCTTTGTATCCCAGGCTAAAAGTAAAATTTAATTAGGTGCTACAAATCTAGATAACTATCACTTGACCTGTATCTGTCAATATGGTCTAATGCTGAAAAACATGGAAAGGATTCATGTACATGGAGTGAGGCATGCCAGGGTTTGACTACCCTCCCTCCAGGCACACACCTGTCCGTGCTCCGTCACCCAAGCCACACCAGTGCCATCCCTTGCTTTGCCACCAGGCTCTTGGTTATGCTCCTCATCAAGGGGTTTAGGCATCTATAGCGGTACTTCTGCGAAGGTCAGCTACCTCTGCCAGAGTCAGGTCTTCAAAATACCCACATCTTCATGTTTTATGCTGTTAACACAAAATACCCTGTTTGATACTCGGCATTATACCCTAGAATCTTCTAGGGGTGAGAAACCTGACCAGTGTTCTTCAGAGTTATGACCATTCACTCATTTGTACTCAACCTTTAATAAGGCATTATTTTGAAACATTTCATTTCATAACTAAAAAAAGGAGGGAGGACAAAGATCCCCTAAACCCAAACGAGCCAATTCCTCATCAGTTTGGACATCCTTAGACTAAAAACAAGATTGCAGCATTTATAAAGAACGTTTGTATAAGACTCCTGGAGAGGATGAAAGAGGATCTTTCAGTGGTTCAAAGAACACAATTAAACCTGAAAAGCATTAGAATATAGGATACAGCCTGAACTGCAGCACACAAGTTCCTTAGTTCAAGTCATTGTTTTGCACTGTGGATCTCTTGTGTGTAACTCTCCCAACACCAGTTAAAACAGAAGTCAGGCACCAAGATCACAGGTATGGACGCCGATCTAGGGAAACACAGTATCCCCAGGAACAAAAGCTTTACAGTTACAATGCAAATGCACATCACCATCCATGCATGTGAAGGACTTCCAAGTATTTTTCCTGACTCTCCTGAGATTAAACAAAAATACAGCACTGGGTACCATTCCTATATGAAGCAGAGATGCCTCCTTGGAAAACAAGCATCTATATATTGACAAGCTGTCATCTCTGATGAAGCCAGGAGTAAAGTGCTCTTAAATCAACCTTGGAAGATAAGACTTTTAATGGTATCTTTGCATTGCTGTAACTGGAAATGGATCTGCAGCTTTGTATTTTAAAGGCCAAATCCTTCTACTCCTTTGTTCCCTTTTTTTATTTTCCCTTCCCTTTTCCTTTCCCTTTTCTCCAAATTAACATTTGGAGCACTTGAAAATGCTAATTGAGTTTCACTTCATTCAGACAGGAAATAATGACCTCAAGCTAATAAGACAAGTTAATAGTCCCCTGCAGGTAAATTAACACAAGACCAAATGCTTGAAGACCTTGAGGATCACAACTGTTAAACTTAAGTATGCATTCAAAGCAACTCTGAGCACCTAACAAAGTAGGTCACACATCATCAATCAGAGCTGTTGAGAAAAAACCTCTTCAAAGAAACAAGAGAACCCCAGAACACATGAAGTTAACTTCTTTTCGACATCTACTGTAACACAGCCAACTGAAAGATGCTTTTAAGTAAATAAGTAAAAAAACCACAACCTGCATGCTCAATGTGTACTGAAAGGTGTGCTCAATGAAGACATGAACTCATCCCAAAACTCAAACAGATATATTTCAGTAAGCCATCCGTCAGAAACAGATACCTTTCCATTGAAATAACATCATATTTTCTTTTTGTAATCACTTTTTAGGGTTCAAAATATGAATTTGATTACAGTACATCCAGGAAGATGACATGCTTACAGAAATCATAATGCTGCTTAAAGTCACAAAACAAACTTTTCACAGCCCATAAACTGAAAAGTGCTATAAAAGTGCCCAAAGCATAATAGTCACTCTACAAATCACCTTCATGTCAGAACAGACAAAAATGTATAACCTAAAAACACTCATAGAAAAATATCCTCTCTCTTTAAAATACAGCTGTTGACAAATAAATGGGTAATTTTGACAAAGTACTCAAGTTTAAATTCCTAGCCATCTATTAAAATAGCACCAATGCGTTTTAGAAGTTAAAATACGTTACTGGATCATGTAGAAATTAATAAATCAAATAACACTGGTTGAAAAACATAAGCAATTATGAGAAATCCATAATCTGTGTGTTCAATACTGTTTCAAAGATATCACTGTATCTTACAATCCTTTGGGATGCTAAATTATCTTGGTGTTTAGAAAGGAGAAAAGCTGTTATTTACAATTTTCTATTTTTAATTTGAAGCTTTTCCCTTAATTACTTTTTGTTTCAGCACAACTAGCAGGTGTCAAGAGCATATTTTCTTTGCTTGCACGAGTTCATCTACAGTTAAGACACCAACTCTGAATTGAAAAACCTGAAAAGCTCATTTTCCTCACCCAACACATGGATATAAATTACGTGGTCAGAAGAGGGACCTGGTAAATTGAAAATCTGAAGGACATGCACAGATATTCATGGGTGCCCAACAGTACAGGTAGGCAGCAGAGACCTTTCTGACAGAACATTGTCTCCACTGAAGGACTGCTGCAAGCATAACCCTGGCACTTTATCTGCTGGGACACACAGCTGAAGTCTTTGCATTAATAGCTGATTAGACATCCAGAAAACTCAGTCCAACAGTGACTAGAAACAATAACAAAATTTAGTAAATCTGTTGCTTCAAACTGGAAACCTGACATTGACAGAACTACAGTAATAAAGATATAATAAATGCATTCACTATAAATGGGATGTAAAATTCTAGCTTTTCTTTTAAAGCACTCATTTCCATTCAAACAGGAAAGGCACAAATCATAAGAGAAATAATAAGCAAACATGACATATATGAAACAACATTTTACTGTATAATAAAAATTAAAGAGAACAATTTGATTGGAGCTTGCTGATGATTAAACCACTTGAATTAATGTTCTGCATAAACAGTATGCTGGGTTTGCAAAGCGATGCCTCAAAAATAAATGTGAAGATTATTTCAATTAGAAAAAACTATATATCAGTGGGTTTTCCTGCTCCTTGCTCTTTCTTCTGGAAATAAATGCAAAATAAGATTTAAAAAAATCCCCACTTAAAACATACTTGTTTATTTTATCACTACTGTCATTACATTAGGCTGTCATTAGAGACTTTAAATTTTCTGTTTAAGCTAGTTCACCCTTCTCATTTCTGTGCAATTCCCTGAATGGCTCAGGTCACTTTTCCAATGATTTTGGGTTTTATCCTTTCTGAACATTATGAAAAGCACACTCCGAAGAATTTTCTATACAGTTTTGTCTGTAGTGGTGTCCTAGGTTACAATGT
>VXBT01000354.1:13864-26267 GCA_013400235.1 Oriolus oriolus
GCTCCGGGACCCCCACAGCACTGGCACAAGCCTCTGCAGAAGAGAGGCCCGTCCCAACCCCACCACAGCCCACCAGCATCCCTGAAGTGCCACGGGGGAAGATGGTGGATTCAGGTCTGGAGGAGGCAATTGGCCTCCTGGGCTCGGCTCTGGATGACTATCGGGGACAGTTCCCGGAGCTGCAGCCCCTGGAACGGGAGCTCAAACGTCTGGAGGAGATGCTGCTGGTGAGGGGCTCCCAGCAGTGTGGGACGAGGGCGCCAGGGTCATCCTGGCTGGCAATGATGGGGACAGGGCCAGCCATGGTGGCAGTGCTCAGAGACAGTGGAGACAAGACCACCCCTGCTGGCAGTGCCCAGGGATGATGGGGATGGGGCCATCCCTGCTGGCAGTGCCCAGGGATGATGGGGATGGGGCCATCCCTGATGGTATAGCCCGGTAATGCGGGTGGCAGGGCTGTCTTGGCTGGTGAGCCAGGATTCAAATCCACCATGCCTTCCTCCACAGCAGAAGCAAGGCATCTTCCTCAGCCGGGCCTCCAGCATCAGCCTGACAGTGGAGCACGCACTGGAGAGCTTCAGCTTCCTCAACACCTCCGACATGGAGGACTCAGAGGGCTCTGAGGAGGAGCCTCTCCAAGATGAGAGGTGCACAGTGGGGCTCATGGGATGGGGCACAGGGCAGGAGATGGTCTTGGGGCAGTTGGAATGGGGGATGTTCAGTTCTGCCGGGGTGCCCAAGCATATTTGGACCTGTTCCTCACAGCTTAGGGAAGGTCCAGGTCAAGAAACAGCAGTACCTGGTCCTTCTGGTGGCACAATGTCACCCTCCGTGAGGGGCGGGCTGGAGGCAGCCCCTGTGCTCCTGGGACTTGTCCTCTGCCCTGTGGGTGGGGAAGGGCCAGATCCAGGTGTCCTGTGCTGATCCACTGCCTTGATCTCTCCCTGGCTTCCAGGAGGGCTGGCAGACCCCTGCGTGGCACCAGGGCCCCCAGTGCTGGCGAGATGGGGGCAGATGACACCGGAATGTGCAGTGGTTCTGAGGCCAGCACCGACCCCATGAGCACCGGCAATGAGTTCCTGGATAAGGCTCTGGTGCTTCACCTTAACAACTGCAACCGCCTGCTGCTGGTGAGGACCAGGGTGGGATCTGGCGGCAGGAGACACTCTGGGGTGGGCTGTACGTGTCCCCTTGAAGGGGGTCTTGCTGCAGCCTGGAGGCTGTGATGGCTCTGTCACTGATGTCCCTGGTTTGACTGTGCCTTGCAGAAGCTGGGTACCTTCGGTCCCCTGCGGTGCCAGGAGATGTACGCCCTGGACAGGCTGCTGCGGGAGTCGCAGGTGCTGGAGATCGTGTGCCAGCTGACGGAGGAGCGCGCAGGAGCAGCCAGCTCAGCTGCTGATGGTAAAGAAACACAGCTGAGGGGACCCTCTGTGCCACCCAGCAGGCTGTGTGAAACCTGTGTCCCCTCGTGGGCATGGCTGGGCAGCGAGGGACCATGCCAGACAGAGGGCACGAGTCGCCCGCCTGCTGCCATGGCCTCGGGGAGGTCTGACAGTGCCTGTCCCCACAGTGGTGCAGTTCTCGACACGGAAGGAGGGCGTGCTGCCCCTTTGGGACCTCTGTGTGGAAGTGCCCAATGTCTACACCTGCCCCGTGGAGCGGTTCCTGCAGGTGCTCAGTGCCCAGTATGCAGCTCCCATCAGCGAGCAGCACCCTGGTTTGGCTGATGCTGGTGAGTGGATGCCCAGGGGTGTTCGGGCACCAACCAGAGTTGTCAGCCTCAGTGACCATGAGTGGGAGGATACGGGGACCAGGAGCTCCGCAGAGGGGTGAGGGGTGACCATGGCTGCTGCACATCCTGATCCTGATTCTTTCCCACAGTGTGTGTGAAACTGGTGGAGGATGTGCTGAATCGGCGGCTGCCCCGGCGGCCCGGCAGCGTCCAGAGCGAGCAGGTCACCATCTTCCAGTACTGGAGCCACTTTGAGTCACTTGGCACCCTGGTGCTTGACACCTACATGATGGAGCTGGCAGAGGAAGGTGGGTGTCCTCACACCCTCCTTAAGCCCTGGGATGGGGTGCCAGAGTATCCCCATAGTGATTGATCACCCTGCAGCAGTGCCATGACCATTCTGGGGCATCACCTAGAGGCTCAGCCATCCTTGGGGTTGGGCAAGTCAGTCTGATCCAGAGTGCAGCCCAGTCCTATGCTGCCTTCCCATATCCTTGCTGTAGGTCCCCAGTGTCTTGGGGAGCAACTCCATGCATTGGCACCTCTGCCCAGCATGGATCCACGGTGCCCGGGGATGGGTGACAGGGGTGTGGGGGCAGTGCCATGTGACTCCCCACACCCTGGCTGAACTGATGGCTTCCTGCAGCGCTGCTGGCACAGAACCTCAACTCGGATGACCAGGACGTGGTGCTGCGTGCCCTGAAGCGCATGCCCGAGGGCCGCCTGAAGAAGGAGGGACTGAAGGCGCTGAGCCTGCTCCTCGTGGAGGGCAACAGCAAGGTGGTGAGCGCCGTGTCAGCCCAGCTCCGCAGCCTGGCAGAAAACCCTCGCTTCCGCCAACGGGTATGTGCTGGGCAGGCCAGGGACGAGGTGGGCTGGTGCCACTGTCCCCGGAGTGCTGCCCCTGGCTCTGCTGCAGATGGTGGCACTGACTCCCCCATCTCTCCCAGGCCCTCGTGTGCTTCCTGGAGCAGCTGGAGGATGAGGAGGTGCAGACACGTGTGGCCGGGTGTGCGGCGCTGGGCTGCTTGAAGGTGAGGGATGTGGGGAGGAGGCAGCAGGACTGCATGTTCCAGAGGAAGAGGAAACACGTGTGGCCGGTGACTCTGGACACAGCTGCACAGCCTCCTGCTCCTGGGAGAGAAGAGCTGGGGATGCCCCAAATGTGCTGTAGCAGCAGGCAGGGGCAGAGCAGGAAGGAAAATGAGGAGGGAAGAAAGAGGATGATGGGCTTTTCTGTGCCATGGGGCTGCAGCGCCCTGTGCTGCATTCTCCATCTGACTGTGTTCCTGCTCCAGCCCTGCCAGCCAAAACGCATCTCCTTTTCCCTTCTCCTGCAGGCCAAGGAGAGCATCGAGCAGCTGGTTTACCTGTGCCAAACCGACAAAGAGCCTGTGCGGGAGGCCGCCAAGCAGAGCCTGATGCTGTGTGGTGAGTATCCTGCTGCTTCTCTGCTTGCTCCCCACCCACAGCATCCCAAGTGGCATCTCCTGGTGCCAGCAGTGCCCACGGGACATGGGGCTCTGTGGCTGGTCCCTGCCTACCCCATGCACTCTGGTTCATCGTGCCCCAAGCTCTGCCAGGCAAGAGCAAGCTGGCAGCGAGGGCCAGGCATCCTGTAGCCACAGCACTAAGCCTGGTTGTTATTTATTATTTGCTAGATGGCCCTGAGAGAACCATCTGAGTGGGTTTCTAGGCCTCCAGATCGCGGCAGCTGCTGCACAGGTTGGGACACGTGAGCTGTCCTCGTCCCCCTTGTTCCTGCTCTGGCCGCTTTGCTCACGAATGTCTCTGTCTTAGAGCCTGTCAGCCATGTCACGTTTCGGAGTCTGTGTGTCTTGGTTGTTGATAGTGCACATCCCACTGGCACCCTGACACATGTAGATGCCTTGTGTCCTATGTCCCAGCAGATTGTCCATGTCACCACCTCTTGCTGGGGATGGCTGCTGCAGGCAGATTTGCGGGCAGAGCTCAGAGTGAGCCTGTAGCATGGATGTGTGCATCCCTGTGTGTGCCTGGGGGTCCTGGGGGAGCCCTTGGGACCCCCATGCAAGTGCATGCAGATGTGCACAGCTGTTGGAGGCACTGGAGCTGGCACAGCCCTGAGCACTGGTCCCTTGGCCCCAAGTGGGGCTCTCCACAAGCCAATGCTCCTGCAGCCCAAACAGGAGTTATCCCTGCCCCGCGTGGGCAGCTGAGAACAGGATTTGCAACCTCTGAATCAGGAGCTCTGGGGACTTTTTGATCCAGATCCCATCTGGGACCTGCCCAGGGGCGTGCTAAGGAGAACAAGAGAGGTTTCCATGCTGTGGCCATAGCACGCAGGCTCAGCTCTGCCAGGTGTTAGGCATGTTTCCCTGGAAAGGCCGGGGTAGGTGGCCAGGGATGGGCAGGGGACAGAACTTACGCAGTCTGGATCACTGACCGTGGCGTGTACTTGCAGGGGAAGATGGTAAATCAGCTCACCGGCGACTGGAGGAGACCCTGGACAGCCTCCCACGGATCTTTGCACCAGCCAGCATGGCCAGTACAGCTTTCTGAGACCCACGCACACCCACCTGCCATCCCTGAGGGCAAAGGCACCGCTGGGCCGCCCGGGCTTGCACGGACTGGGGACCCGGCAGCTCCCGCTCTCAGCACCACACCACAGTATTACCCCGCCCGCCGGCAGCTCGCCACGGCCGCACACTGCCTTACGGAGCACCGCTTCCCTGCCCCCGGCCACCGGCCCCACGGGTGCCACCTCCGCACCACTGGGCAGGGGGCTCGCTGCACATCCCACCCTCTGATCGCTATTTAAAATACCCGGGGAGCCCACCCTTCCTGCCCCCCTCGTTGGCTACAACTGCCGGGACTGGGGTGGCAGGGAGAGGTACCGGATTTCTGCCTCCTCTTGCCTTCCTCTTGCTCGAGGGCACGCGCCCTGTCCCGGAAGGACCTGCACTTTGGAAACCTCGCTGTTTCTTTCCAGGAGCTGCCAGGGCCATGGGGACTGCTGCCCTCTGCCACCTGGAGTCCCCAGGACTTAAATAAAATGAAATATGAGATATTAATATATTCTGCTGGCGTTTCTTCTTTCCAGCTCCACGTGCTCCTGTCCCTCCCCGGCTTGTGGCTGTAGGGAGTGTAGTGAGGTGTGGCCTCAGCCCAGAGCCTTTCCTGGCCTGTTGGGAAGTGCTGTGGAGGGCAGGGGCAGGAGGACTGATAGAGGAACGGACAGACGGATGGACAGAAGCTGCCACCTTTTTTTTTGTTTGTTTTGTTTTATTTTATTTTTTATTTACAGATTTTTGCAGAAAAACAAAAGCAAAAAATTCTTTTCTATAATGTCTCTATAAATCTATATATAATGTAATTACAGAGAATGACTAATTTTGATTTTAAACCAGAAATAAAAACAAACCTTTAAAGAGTGTTGGTGTCGCTGTGAGGGTGTTTCTTTGGCCCCAGTGCCCTGGGGCAGGGCAAGTTGGGCGTCAGCATAGCTGCCTGGAGGGTGACAGAGGATGCCATGGGAAATAATTGTGATTTTTGGCATTTCCCTGCCCTGCAACTGAGCCAAATGTTGCCAAAATTTGGCTGCTGGGCATGGGATGCATCACCCAAGGTAGTATGAGGTGGTGACACAGGACGGGGCCACCAAAACCAGGGCTGCCCCAGGAATGGAAACAGCCCTGTGTGTGTGTCTGTGTGAATCCACACGTTCTGCAGCTCCATCAGCTGTTGGTTATCTAGGCCCTGACTTCCAGTTTGGACCAGTAAGGACCCATGTCCAGCACTGGAAGCAGACTGCAGCCAGCAGCTGTGGTGGCCAGGCCACGTTCCCAAATGTCCCCGCACCGGATGGGTGTGAGAAGGAAGGCTAAACCACCCTGTGAGCTGCTCTGCCTTCACTGGCTGTGCCTTGTCCCAGGATATCCGCTGTCCCCACCTTGCTGCGTGGGGGACACACCACTGGGCTGGGAGAGAGGCTGCTCTCTGTGTCCCCTCTTGCTGCTTGTCCCTCACCACCTTCCCTGGGGCTGGAGGTTTTTGCGCCCCTCCTGTGCAGCTCCTCGGCACCGACGAGCTGCTGGATTGCTGGAAGCTTGCTGGGAAGGAAGCACTGTTTCCTCTGGCTCTCCCAGGAACTTTGCCCTCTTGGTGGCTGTGACAGGGGCAGCAGCATGGTGGGGGCCACCTCCCTGACACTCACAACACGATTGGTTCTCACTGCTTTGATTAAATTTCCTGAGTTCAGTGGCCTTGGCAGCATGTGGCTGGTGACACAGAGCCTTCCACCCCACCAAGGAGGAGGTGGCATCAGGCTACAAAGTGCACGGCAGAGTGTTGGGTCTTGTGCCACCTCCCGATGGGCTGGGCAGAAAGGGGGGATCCTGGAGATCTCTGCCTGCATCATGGAGTGAGGCTGCTGGGGCCCTTGCTCCTACACCTTGTATGGTGTCACCATGGCGCTAGGGGCCCCCAGAACTGCTTCCCCTCTCTCTGTGATGTGTCTCTGTGGTTTCACTAGTGACTTTTTTTTAAGCTTGTATCATTTGCCTTCCCCTTCTCAAACCCCACCCATCACCTTCTGCTGGTTTAAATCTCTGAACATCCACCATGATGGTGCACCTTGGGAAAAATAACTCCATGCACCAGTACCTGATGGGGCCAACCCACTGGGAAGCAGCTCTGCAGAGAAGGACCAGGGAGTCCTGGTGGACAAGAAGCTGTCCCTTAGCCAGCAATGTATCCTGGGGGCCAAGAAGGCCAACGGTATCCCAGGATGCATTAGGAAGATCATTGGCAGCAGGTCAAGGGAACTGATCTTGCCCTTCCAGCCCTAGCGAGGCCACATCTGGAGTGCTGTGTCCAGTTCTGGGCTCCTCAGTACAAGAGAAACATGGAGCTCCTGCAGCAGATCCAGCAGAGGGATACAAACATGATTAAGAGACTGGAGCATCTCCCCTACGAGGAAGGACTGAGGGAGCTGGAGCTGCTCAGCCTCAAGAAGTTATGACTGAGAGGGGACCTCATCAATGTCTGTCAGTATCCGCTGGGAGGATGCCAGAGGAATGACCAGGCTCTGCTCGGTGGTGCCCAGCAGCAGGACAAGAGGGAACGGGCAGAAACTGATGCACAGAAGTTCCACATGAAAATGAGGAAGAACTTGTTCACTGTGCGGGTAACTACGCAAAGGAACAGATTGCCCAGAGAGGGTGTGGAGTCTCCCTCACTGGAGGTATTAAAAAACCATCTGGACACAACCCAGTCCAATGCTCTCTAGGATGACCCTATTTGAGCAGAGAGGTTGGACCAGATGACCCACAGTGGTCCCTTCCAACATTACTATTCTGTGATTCTTTACCCCCTGCCAGGTATTAATAGACATGGACAAGAACCCGCCTCCCAAGCCTTCATTTCTCCAAGCTTAACAGTCCCAGCTCTCATGACAGCTGCTCCAATCCCTTAATCATCTTAGTGGCCTGTATGGTCCTGGGAGGGGAGTAGTTTAGAGCAGCAAAGATGCCCCCCAAATGCAGCAGAGGCAGGGACATCCACCCAGTGCTGCCAGCCACCCGTGACAGAGCAGGAGCACTGCCAGCACCAGCAGAGCTGGGGATTTATAGTCCCCAGGCCAAGCAGGGCCTATCCACAGGTGCCTGCCAGGGTTTCTAAGCCCATCCCAGGAGGTTACAGCCTTTATTTCCTTCTTCCTCACTGCAGCAGAGCTTTTTGGGGCTGGCTTAGGCAGAATGTAGCATGTCATGGTGCATGTGATCCCATCTGGGACACCCCCTCAGCATAACCACTTTCGGATGCAGTTTTATCTGCAGATGGGATTGCGGGAAGGGGGTAACCAAGGGACATTGCTGCATCACTCAGCCTTCTTCCACCGGCTTTGTGGGCTGGATGAGCCCCAGGAGGGAAGCACAGAGCTTTTCCCAAAGCACTGCATCACACTGTCAGCTTTAGGCAGCAAGAGATGAGGGATGTGGGTCTCAGCTGGTACATGCAACTGCAGACAAGAGCACTTGAGGTGGAAAGTGGCCCAGCTCTCTCACACGTTTGGTTTGGTTTGGTTTGTTTTCCCCTTTCAATAACTGCTGGAAATAAAACCAGCCCAGTGCCCCAGTGGCCAAAGCCATGAATTTAATTCACTCACCTACCTGGGTGTTCTCCTTGCCCTGCCAAAACCTCGTCTCCTCCCTGCAGCACAATTCCACTTTGCAAGATAAGCTACACCTTGACTGTAGAGATCAGAGCAGGAAAGCAGACTTCTGTCAGGGTAGGCAGGGAGCTGCAGGCCAGGAGAAAATGACTCTGCTCCTGGAATTGCAAGGAATAATCCCATTATTTATGTGGTTGTAAGAACATGTGGGAAGAAACCTCAAGCAGATTAACTTAGGAATCTATTGCCCAGCCCCTTGCTCTGAATGGGTCCATGCTGGCATTGCCAAAGACCTCTGCCCTATGGACACCACCAGGTCACCTGGAATTGCAGGACTGCCATTTTCACAGGACTGAACTTCAAACAAAAGGTCTTGATTTTTGGACCTGTCCACTTCACGGGTGAACTCCCTGGGAGCCACTTTCACAGCACACGGGGACAGACACAGCAGCGCAGAGCACGTTTTGCGGCAGCATTTGTTATTTCAAAGGAGACAGTGTGGCAGCACCGCGTTTGTCAGCCAAATCTGTGTCAGCACTTAAAACATCCCCCTCCCGTACGGACGTGCTTGTGCTCAGCAGCTACTTGCTTTTCTTGTAGGAGCTGCAGCCCGTGGGAGGGTGTCTGTGTCACAGTTACATTATCCATGTGCTCCGGCTTGGAGGAGATGTTCCTTTTCCCCATTTACTGCTGGTTTTGCTTTTTTTTTTTTTTCTTTTAATTGGAAGGGCGCATATGGATTCTGGAGCACTCTGCAGTACCGCTTTTTACCTGCCAGTCTCAGGAAAGTGTCTTGAGGAGCCCCTGAAGACCATCAGCACAATGTTCCCTCCTCTTGCACAGCATCCAGGCTGGTGCAGCTGCCCGGGTTTGACACCAGAGCAGCCACCAGCCACAATGACCCCAACCAGACACTGCCAGTTTGTGGCACCACAAGCTCCAATCAGTCCTTGTGTTAGAAATCACTTATATCTTGATGCCAAGTCATTTTTGGGGCGTTGTAGTTTATGACTCTCCGGTCTGAGCAGTCTTAAAATTGGACCTCCCACCTTATCCCAGGCTTGTGTGAAATCATGTTTCCAAGGCACTCACTGGGGCACTTAGAGATGACTGGAACAGCTAAGCAGCCTGAGCTGAACCACAGTAAAGCAACAGCCTCCTCATGAGCACTGACGTGTTTCTTGCAGGGCTGTGAGGCACATCTGTATGGGCTTGTTCTCCAAGGACCACTCCTGGGGTGACGGCTGGGGCCTTGTTTCATAGAGGTGGTGCTCCAGGCAGCCTTCAAAAGTTAATTTAATGCTCTCAAGCTCGACTACGGTCTTCCTCAGAGCTGAGAGAGGAGTGGCGACTCCTGAGGGATTGTGAAGGTGATGGAAGTGCAGAGTTGGAATGAGGAGGGTGAGCCCACCCGGGGCCTCAGCAAGGTGGTAAGGAGCTCCTTGGCTTCAGTTCTTTCCATTCTGCTCATGGGCAAAGTGTCTCTTGGAAAGGCCTCGCTCAGGCAACTTTTCCAGAAGGAGCATCTGCCTCTGGGTGTCTAATTTGGACAGGCTCAGAGGCTGATTCTCAGGAGCACTCACAGCTAGGACTGAAGCTGGGGATTTGATTTCCCTGCAGATCAGCTCAAAAGCGCCTCCAAGTGAGGAAAACCAGGATCAGTAGGGCAGACCCCCAGCACTCGCTGGTGGATGGTCCAGGACACTTCTGGTAGAAGTCTAGGAATAGGTGTTTGCCAGGAAAAAAACTTCTGCTTCCTAAGCAGCGACATTCCTAATAGAAAGATGCAACTGTTTGCCATAGGATGGCTCAAACAAAAGGCAGAGGGATCATTAGCATCCATTTACACTCTGCCCTGGGTGAGTATTCAAAGCAGCACAAGAGGCAGTTTTACACACAGCCACTGCTCCTCTCCATTTTGATTCGTGCCTGAGCTAAATTTTGAGCTTAAAGCAGGATTCACGGTTACAGACGAAAGATATGCCATTCTCCCAAAAATTACAGCACGAGAATTGATGGCTTGACAGCTTAGAATGTAAACGATTTTTTAAAAATTCACACTACAGAAATGTTCTGAGCAGATTCTTCGTGCTGTGCTGACTTAATTTCCTTCTACACCAACTCATCCAGTGGCCAAAGGGAAGGCCATGGATGTCGGTGTTTTTTTAATTTTAGCAAAGCTTTTGATTGTCCAACACTGGATTCAAAGATCATTATGAGGTTCCTTCAAATTCGGTATATTCTGTTTCAATGATTCAAATTTCTCATGCAATGAAGACCCTGGAGCTCACGGTTGTGGGCTACACCGTCACCACATAATTAATGGACACTTTTTACCATTGCTTTGTAGATAATTTATTTCTCCTTCAGCCAAGGGTGCTCCACACAGCTCGTCCCCTCTGGCCCCTCGGTAAGTTGCCAACGCCCCACTGAAACGGGCTAATGGACTTATCTTGGTGTCATGATCCTGAGAAGCAAACATGTTCTGGGTTGTCAACAACCCCCAAAGGAGTATCGGTACTCAGAACGCAGCCCACGGCGCTCTGCTGCTTTGCAAGGACTTGAGGGAGCTTAGGCTTAGGCAGGAGAAACCCGTAAGTCAGGGCCTGATCTCACTCTCAGCCCAACTCCCCTGGCAGAGGGACCCTCCTCTCCACTGTACAGCTCAGCAAGTCATCAGCATTATTCATGCCAGGATTTAAGGGCACAGTTTACACATGCTAATGTATGCTAATGTTCTTCTGATGGGTTTGTCACTCGTTAAGCAGGTTGTGGTAAAACTTAGGCTGTTGAACAGCTTTTACTCCAGCCTGCAGTGATATCTCAAGAGGCACAAATTTGAGGCAAGATTTTGGCACGCATTTCAACTGTAACAACCTCAAAACTCTTTAGTTCTATCACCACAGGTTTGTGTTGAGGTTTCTTTACATTTAGATTTCTCTCTGAATTCCTGGCCTTATTGTCTTCCAGTGACTGATAGGGGAGTAAAAGGAACAAAAAAAAATGCAGCTTCCTTCCAATGCGTCCGATTTTTGAACTATTAATATTTTAACCCATTACTCCTGCTCCATTTCACACGGGTTTATGGTAAGAAAATACCGAGAGGATGCAGCATGAGCTCATAGAATTCTCCTCTCCTCAGCTTGCCTGTCAATCAGCTCTGGGTCTGCTACAATACTGCTGGAGATGAGAAAATATGTTAAACCCAGAAGATTCAGCAATGCAGGGAACTGCAGAAAATGAAAGACAGGCAAGCCCCTGTGTATTCTCACGTAAATTCATGCATCTCACCAAGGGTGCTGTGGCTCTTCTGGGGAAAATGTGGACAGAAAACACCATGGTGTCTAACTTCTGATGGAAATCAACCTTGCCGACTTCCCCAGAAGCTCCCTGTTAAACCCCTGGCAGCACATCCACCATTCCTGCTGTGCTGAAGCTGACTGGAGCTGGTTTGTCCTACTTGATTATGAGCTTGACAAGCCCAAGGTCCTTTAAAACCAGCAGGCAAACACCATCTTAAATCACAGAATTGTAGAATCCTAGGATCTCCTGAGTTGGAAGGGGTCCACAAGGGCCATCAAGTCCAAATCTTGGTCCTGCACAGGACATCCCCAAGAATCACACCACGTGCCCGATGTTGTCCGAATGCTTCTCGAACTCTGTCAGGCCTGGTGCTGTGACCACTTCCCTGGGGAGCCTGTTCCAGTACCTAGCCACCCTCTGGGTGAAGAGCCTTTTCCTAATACCCAGCCTAACTCCCCCTGACATGATTCCATGCTGTTCCCTGAGGTTCTGTCACTGGTCACAGGGAGCAGCCATCGGTGCTGCCCCTCCTGAGGAAGCTGCAGCCCACAAGGAGCTCTGCCCTCAGTATCCTCTTCTCCAGGCTGAACAAGCCACTGCTCACATGGCTTCCCCTCTAGACCCTAATTCCAGTCACTTGTTGGTATTTACAAAACTGCCCTATGACTTCCTGCTGATTAATTCATTGACTCATCCTCCAGCTTAAGGAAAGTTCTGGTGTTTCAGCCAGGGCAAATCCCTCCTCAGCACAGAGGATGGACTTTCTCTGTGGCCTTATTCTCCTGACGAGCTCCTTCCCACGGAGCTGAGGCACAGCCTCCTGCTCTGGAAGTTTTGCTGAGGTGAAGGGGCAGTTTTGGCCGAGGTGAAGGGGTCAGTTTTAGATGAGGTGAAGCGGGCAGTTTCGGCTGAGTTGAAGGGGGCAGTTCCAGCTGAGGAGCGGCGTGCAGAGCTAGGGGTGTCCGCGGTTGTGTGGATCTCGGGGCAGCACTAGCGGAGCAGCTCCCCACAGCTCCCCTCACGCCGCCCCGCCGGGCGCGCACCGCCCTGAGGGGAGGGAGGGGCGCTGCCTCCGGCCCCCTCCCGCCACCGCCCGCCCCTCAGCGGCACGTGACGCGCTGACGCACTCACGCACAGGCGCGCGCCGGGTGACGCCGCGGGCCCCGCGCGTTTGAAGTTGGCGCCCGACTCGCGCCCTCGCTCCCCCCACC
>VXBT01000354.1:27311-81929 GCA_013400235.1 Oriolus oriolus
CTCCCCCGTCCCGTCCCCGCCACCCCGCTCCGGGCCCGGGGTCCCCACGGGGCTTCAGGCTCCGATCGGGAGCACCTGGGCTGCCACCGAGCCGCCGACCAGCTGTGTCACTTGCTGGGACCTGGCCCGGCTGCCCGACTCCCGGGGCACCTCCCCGGGAACCTCCCGGGCCTCCGCAGCCGGGCGCTTGCCCAAGGTTGGAGCCCGAAATCTCATGGCAAAGGACGGCGTTATTCCCTCCCTTCCATGGGTCTGTGCTGGTTGGGGGGGGAAGCACAAAACCCGATTCTTTTTGTGATGCAGAGGAGGAAGCCGCACATGCTCTGTGTCTAAACGCTTTGCTTTTTGTTCTCTACATCAACTTTAGGTTTCTTTAGAATATATGTTTGTATAGTATCGGATTTGGCCTTGTGTTAACCTTGTGAAATGACTTAGAAGGGTTTTGTCGTGTTGTGTGGTTCCTTCTCCGTTCTGTGTAATCCTTAGGACTTGTCTGTTGGTGAGAATGAGCTTGCTTTCCTGTTTGTGACTTCCTATTTTTTTGCCGAGCCTTTCTCCTCTTAAATACATGCATGGCTGTTCCTCATCTCTGGCCAGTTACTGAATTCCGGTAATAAACTCCAGAGGTGTCGTTAGAAGCATCTAAAACACTGTTTACCTCTTCCAGTGTATGTGGTTTTGTTTTAGTGCAGGAAGTGTGTAAATATCGTCTTGAATTCTCCAGTTTATCCATCTTCTGCAGAGCCTGTTGAATTTGCAGGAGCCCGTTGGGTATAAGAAATAATTCCGTGCTGTATTCAAGCTGCTCTTACTTAAACAATTCCCCTAACACTTTCCTTCAGTGTAGAAAACATCAGCAGAACTGAAGGAAGGAGCAATTTTAGCATAAGGGAAAAGCACTGCTTGCTGCGTTTTTCCTAGGTTGATGGATTTTTACTTCCATTTTGTTTTTCTTCTGGATGTGCAGGGCTAGCTCAGTTTTAATGTCATCCACTGTGCATGAGTGGTTATTAGGATGCACAGAAAGGCTCAAGAAACTTTGTGGGGTATTTTTGAGGAGTAATATCTGAGCAAAAGGTGCAAAACTCGAGTTTCTGTAGCCTCCAGTGGCCCTGTGACTGAAGTAATACAGCAAGTCTCGTCCATTTTGGACAGAGCTTGGAGAACTGTCACTACAGTGTTAAGTTTGCTAGTGGCTCGTGCCTGCAGCATTACTGAGGGAAGGAGCTATTTCAAGAGCTGTTTTCGTGTGAGCAGGCTGGATCTTGACTACGATCCGTAGCTAATTTGTGTGCATCCTCACCAGCTCTTGGGGCTGCAGGTTGATACCCGCCTGCTGCGCTCCCAGTGCTGTGTCTTGAGAATGCCAGAAGCTGACCTGTGTTATTCTTGTCTTTATACAGCATTTACCTGAATTGTATGGGATTACTAACTTATTAAGGAATTTCTGTGCGGAACCTAGTCCAGAATTTAATTTCTTCTCCTCCCCTTAGGACTTTATGTCCAAGAACTGCTTTTCTAGTGAAAATTTTTGGAAGTTGGATGTTGAGTATTATTAGGCCTGTCTGTTCTTGGAGCAAAGCCAGCCTATTCCTTGCACTTATCTCTCATACTTAAGCAGGTTCTACTGACCTCTGGATAGCTCTCCCTGATCTGTCCGAACAGTTTTTTGTACATTAGCTCTTTTAGATATATTATTGATTATATTTGCATAAAAACTCCCTAATTCCCCATGCTGGCAACTTTAGCTTCTCTTACCTCTTTACCAGAGAAGGAATGCTTGAGGGAGTAATAAGCATTAGGATCCCAAATGCTGTTTCCTGCTGTGCTTGTACATGCTCTAGAAATATGTGTGATAAGGAGCAGCCGCTGCTTTACCTGCACACATGAGGACACACACTGACCAGAGCTGAAAGAAACCAAAGCTTTCACTGCTTGTTTTGTTTGTGTTAACTTACTGAACTGTACTGATTTGTTTGCTTAACTGTAAACCCCTGTTCATCCATTTGGCTTTAGTTCAGAAGCCCAGTTCACTCTTTGTTGTACTAAACCTTGAAAAGTCAATACAGTATCAAGCTCTGCTGCTCTGCAACCTACATGGTCTTAGAGGCACACACAGATACAGGAAACTCCCTTTTTATTTGTTATATTTAGTGGTCATAAAAATGGTTCGGATCATACATGGCCCTTATTCGTTCAGGGCTTTAACTGAAATTTAGAAAGAATCTGTGTCCTGTCCTGACTGTAGCTGAAAATACTGCTTTTTTTGATGCTAAAGGATATTTGAATTTCATTTAAAACACCCTGTTCTGCTGCTCCTCCCACTTCTCTCCAATAATTCATCATTCTTTAGGAATTAAGTGAGGTATACTTATCCTAGACATATGAAAACTAAACAGTTGCTGCTCAGCTGAGTGATCTGGTTTTTTTTGCTGCTCAGCTGAGTGATCTGGTTTTTTCTGATTAACAAAAATAACCTTGAAAAAAGAGTAGAATAAACAGAAGGTGAGTAGGGAGTTTTATGTTTTGGGTCATGTTAACGTTCAGCTAACTGTATACAGAACAACTCGGTTTGGGTGTCTAATGTAAATTAAAGCTAAAGTGAAGTTTTGCTCAGTATTATAAAAACTTGGAAGCTATAAAATCGTAATTTCCTTCCAATGTGGTTCTTAACAGGTGAAAAGAGAAGTAGTGCAGAGACAGCTCTCGACAATGGCGCAGTTAACGTGCATTGACTTAGGGGACATCTCTGATAGAATGGACTCCCGAAGCACTTTTCTCTATCTATCCCTACAGGTGAAGTTTTGAGTCATAGATAGAGTTGCATTTCTTATGTAAAGGTTTGTTTTTAGAGATCCCCTCAGTTCGAGCCCTCCCACAGTTTACTGTCAGCTACCTGAGGGTTTCGGTGTGCTGTGTGGGGCTCATATTAAGAGGTGAGGACAGGAATGTTTGAAAGCATTTAAAAGCACAGGCGCAGTGATCAGGTAGGATGTGCTGACCAGTGACACCAGCAAGGGCTTCTGTAACAGTAGCAGTGCAGCAAGCTGAGCTACAGGGTATTCTTTTTACTCTCTGTAGTGCAAGTAGTGTGCCCAAGTACATATCATGTCAGTCAGTTATCAGCAGCATCTTATTTTTCTGCCATAGCTGCAAACTCATGAAATTTCTAAATCTTCATGGGTTTCACTGGAAAGCTTTGCTCAAATGTAAAGACAGAGTTAAGTAAGTTCATCTTACAGTGAAAATCTTGTTTTGCATATTTTTTTCCCCATACTGTAAAAAAAAGTCTGTTGACATCATTGAATTTGTCGAATTCTGGCAAAACAGAAGGCAAATCACAGATTGTTTGGTGTATGAATTGCACCTCTGTCTGTATTAATAATGCATCATAATTAGAAGCCTGTGTTTGTCTCAAACATCTGCGAGTAAAGTATATAAAAAAAACAAACACAAGCCAAAGCTTAACACAAAAACCATGTAAAACCACCCCCCACCGGAGTACGTTGGGAGGTGAGAGAGACATTTACCTTGGCATATTGGTATATTTTTCACCACTGGAATATTTTTAACTGCAGTATTGGAAGGGATATTTTATAGCCAATGCACTTGGGAACAGTAGTGAAATTCCAGGAGGTCAGAGAAGTGCTGATGTATCAGTACTGAAAGGAGATGGAGTGGATGAACATCGCAGGAAGCGGTGCTGTGCAGAGAGGGTGGCAGGTGCCCAGACCACCTTGGGTATTTGACTGGCTCTGTATGGTGTTAACGCACATATAGTTCACATTATTACCAGCTCTACCATTTATTCTTAGTACAGAATTTAGTTAAAGTAGAGAAAAGTATTAATCCCAGTAACTAAGGTTTTAAGAAAACAAGAGCTCGTTAAATTTATTATTTGACTTTGTTAAAGGACTTGACGTTGACAACCTTACTGTATATTAATATTAGTACTGAGTATTGGTAAATGCCATTTAGTTCAGGATTAGTCTGGGGGTGTACGAGAGTGAATAGTTTCCATGGATATTCAGCAAAAACTAGTAATTGCTTGTCACAGTTTGGTTTCATTAATGATTTTGTTGGTGAAAAATGCCTTTAAAAACATGTTCATGATAAACTTGTGGTTCATGGAAAATCAGTGAGCACGAAGGCAGCCGTTGTGATTGTCAGGTGAAGTAGATCCAGTCCAGTGTGTGTGCTAAGGCTGCTGCACGTAAAGCTGTGCACCTGGGAACAAGGTATTCCAGGTGAATTTCAATCAAAGCACAGGGTGTCCTAGAAAGCAGTGATTGAACTGTGTTCTGGAGTCATAGCGAGTAAACAGCATAAACATGAGTTTCCAAGGTGATGCTGTGACAAAGAACCTAATGTAGTTCTTAAATGCATTAGTGGAATAAGCAGGGGTACGTTCTTGCCTGTTTGGGATGGGATGAAGTCATTCCCAAAATCCTACATATGATTTTGGCCTCAGCATTCAAAACCCTCCAAAAAATTACTGTCTGAAAGGGGGTTCATCTCCAGTTTGATGGAAAACTAAGCTGTATTGCCATGCAGTAAAATGTTAAGCATGTGCTGTGCAGTTTCTCGTCAAAACTGAGGTGACTCGATGAGAGTCCTCAGATATGTCCCTGACAAAATAATACTGGATATTAGTGGGTTTGCTCTAATCTTGCTGACAAACACAGTAAGAATTTGTAGCCCAATAAATTCAAATTAAAAGGCTTAAGTTTTTCACGGGGAGGGTGATTATTGGATTGATGTGAAGAACAGCTGTGTATTTCTTAATTTCTTAACATCTTTGAATCGAGATTGTAAAAAAAAAAAAATCTGAAAATTGCTTCAGCCAGCTGCAAGGTGCTGACCTTTTTTTGTTTCATATATGTTTAGAGAGCAGTCGTTCGTGAGAGGTCAGGCTCGGTGATAAACCAAGGGTGCTAAAGAAAAAGGATTGATAGCACCTCCTCTTCTCTTGAACCACCTTTCCTCTTTTTGAATGGAGACAGGTTTAGGACTTTTCCTTATCAATCAAGAACATGATCAAACCAGTAAAATCTTCTGAACGGGGGAAAGTAAGCAAATATTGATATATGTTGGAGATGTGTCAAATAGTGTCCTGTATACTTGGTCCAGGCTTGTGACTAATACATCCTGATCTGTGGCTGTGGCATTGGGGAGCTGTTGGAAAGATAAATGTTACTTCTCTGCTGCCAGGACAAGCTGCTGGCTCGTGTCCAGCTCACTGCCTACCAAGCAGCCCAAGGACCTTGGCACGAGCACGCTGCCCAGACAGTCCCTGTATAAGCAAAGGAGTTCTTCCTTCCTGGTTCTAAGCATGGAAAATGCTCAGAGGGTGAAGCAAGGTGATTTTTATTGAATCCACTAAAGAAAACATAGCCCCATAAAATTTTGTGTTACATAAAATTATTTATTGACTCATATTTTGTGTATTACATTTGTATGTATTGTGTGGAGTTACATTATCTGCAGTGATCCTACTTTTAAACTGGATGCTGAGTAAAATACTGACTTAATCAGGAATTAAACTATGAAGCATAAAGCTGTGGAAGAAGGAGTAAACAACACAATAATTTTATGCTATGATAATGCCTCCTGTGTGGAGACTTGACACAAGTGTTTAACACTTTCTGAGCTCTCCAGGGTGTTACAGTGGTTGAGGGTGGCCTAAGCATCTCTAGGTGGAGATTGCTGGAAGCTAAGATATTTTTCATGTGTTACTTATGTTAAGAAGGTGGGAAAGGGATATGTAATCTTGAGAACTCAGAGCTACAGAGCAAACTTGCATATAATCCACGTGCTCCTCTGAGTGGTAATTTCAACAGAAGCACGTGATGCTTGAGTCTGGCAATTCTCCTGGCTGTTTGTAAGGGGGTGAATGGTGTCACTCTGCTGCTGCCCCTTGAGTTCTTCAGAGAACTCACTCTGTGCCCAGTCTGGCTGCTGTGCTTCCCCATGCTCACACAAGACCAACTTCTTGGGTAGATGCAGTGAGTTTTGTGGTGAGCCTGTAGCTTGTAGGAGGAAAAAATGAGGTAAATGCACCACAATTGATGGGAAACTTGTTTTTATGAGAGACTGTAGAGATACTGTAGGTTCAGAAAGGGATCAGCAGGTCTGGAGGCAGAGATCCCTGATCCTATGACTGGGTGTTGGGATAAGGGTGGTAAACCACGGACATGACTGATTGCTCTCCCTACACAGTGTTTCCTGCTAGAGTTTTTGGAGACAGACTGCTGGACTAAATGGACAGTGATCTGTCCTTGTAGGGCTTTTTTTTTTATGCTCATGTTGGATAAAGGAAATTTTTTCTTTTTTTCCCAACCTATCGATAAAAGCTATACAAGGAAATTTACAACTCTTGCTATTTTGGGAATAACACCAAAGCATTTAGGGAGGTAAAAGTCAAGGCTTCCCTGGAAAATTAAGTTGGCTTGCATCAGGATTGTTGTGACCCCATCTCTTCCCACGTGTGTGTTGGCAGCTGCATCCCCAGGTGATAAACTGGTCAGCAGAATTTGCTTCATGAGGGCAACAGCATGTAAGTGGATGTGGAAAAAATGCGGCCTCAAGTTTGATTTTGAGCCTTTATGGAACCATGCCCAAAATATTTTGGGGTAAGCAGAGGCCTTCTGCAAAGGAAGCCAAGAGCACAACTAGTAATAGCAGCATTTGGCTATTTGTGAAACATTTTTTACTCTTTAGAAATGGAGCTGTAAACTTCCCTGTGTGTTTAAAATCGTTGTCCAGGCAATTGAATTCTCCCATTGTTTAATGTTGAAAGAGATGTGGTTTTTCTGGACTGGCTTCTGGAAGAACCTTTCACTGCAGTAGAACCAGTAGTGATTTTTGGCCAGTTACTTCAGCTTCTTGTATAGTTTTTCTGTCTCCTTCTATTTGATTTGCAAAGTTCTTCCCTTGAAACCACTTCTAACATCCAGAGATTTAAAATGAAAGTAGGAAATGCTACTGAATTAAAAATACCCACTGATTCTGGTTGTATAATTCTATGACATAAGTTAACAGTATTACATTTTAACCAGTAGATTTCTTCTGTGTGTAAACTGTTTGCAGTGGAGGTGCAATCTGAACTTTGCTTTCCCAGTATGTACTGCAGGAAAACCCCTTAGAGGCACTTCAGGAGTTTCCAGATTACAGGTTGGAAAAAACTGACATTTTTGCAGGCTAGTAGTTTCAGTCAAAGCTTATCAGATTATTAAAACCTTTCTTCTTTTCTTTTCTTTTTGGAGGATGGAAGAAGTTAGTGTTATCCAGCATTCCTGCTGAGTATATAACTTACTGCCACTTCTGATCTTTGAAGAGAGATTTATCGCTTCCTGTGGCAATACTGAATACTCAAAAGGTACTCATTGATTACTTGATCCTTGCCTACCTTCCATATTTGTTAGTACTCTTCTCTCCTTCTTGCCAAAGAGTGACTGCTGTTGATTCCTGCCTACTCTGAACTACCTGGAGCATTATGTGATCCCAGACTACTTTATGCTTTGCTCCTGGTGTGTGTGGAAATAGTTTCGTCCTGTTGAAGCTGCTGCATCCTCTCCTTGTTCCACCAACATTTTGACCTACATGAAGAAGAATTTGTCAGCATCCATGACAGTATGATGGAGCCAACTATCAAATATTTAGATGTCTCACTTGCTGACATGACATCTGTAATGTTTTTGGAGATACCTGCTTTGAGTGACTTGTGCAAACAAATCTTTAGGGATGTTTTCTCCATCTCCATCAGACTCAAAGGAGGGAGATAGCATTGAGCGTTTGTCCTGCTGTGTTATCAGTCTGGCTCTTCCTGGTTAGAAGTGCTTGATCCAGTGCAGTTGTTGGTCAGTATGATGTGCTGCCTCTTGAAACAGGCTGTCCTGTGCTGGCAGCCAGAGGAGACTTTTCATCTGCCTTTTGGCACCTTTCCTATTGCCTACTGGACAAGATGCAATTTCTTGTTAACGTTCTGGAGAAAAGAGCACACAGGAGCCCTTACTACTTCAAAGACAGATTTTTCTTTTTTTATTAGTTTAGATTTACTCATTGTGGTCCTGGGTTTTCTCCTGCAAATTAAAAAAAAGTAGTAAAAAGTCTCTTGTCAGTACTGCTTCCCCCTTTTCTTACTGAAGTTCCTATAGGAGCCTTGTCTGATGTGGATCTTCCTACTTCATAGCACATGTGATTCTCTGTCTCCTGAACAGTGAAACACAGTATCTGTGCTCTTCTAATGCTCTTCAATACTGGGTGGATTTGGATATCCACGACTCTGAAAGTGCAGGTCCCCAGTAGATTGCCAGAAGTTACTGTACGTCTGTACGTTTGCTAAAGAACTGATGAGTATTTGAGAGCTTGCAGAAGTGTTCAGGGCCTCTAGAACTTTTATGGAAGTGAGTGCTGAGACCAATAAATCTCAGTCCTAGGAGCATCATAGTTATAACTGCATAGATAGAAAAAAGTCTCAGTGTTTTGTGTTTGAAGTTTAAGTATATCCTTCATTTTATGTAGTGCCAGAAAGGGTAAAATAATTTGGGTTGGAAGGGACTTCTTGTGGTATCCTGGTTCAACCCCTGGCTCAGTGCAGGGCCAGCATTGATGGTAGATGAGGTCATTCAGGGTTGTATTTAGCAAATATTTTTGTTTCCACAGTATCTCTGAGCAACTTACTGCAATGTTGGACCACTCGTTGTTGCAGCTGGTTTGTTGCACTTGTCATTTCACTCTCTGCTTATCAAACCTTGCCCATACGTCAAAGATCTGATGGAATATAAATTCATGCAAGGTGTTTTATGCCATGCACCAGGTATTTAACAGAAGTTCACTATCATCTTTGCAGTAAAGGAGAGTAGAAATGACTTACTTCCCTTTGAGGCATTCCCTTGGAGTGGATCAGAACAAGAATGCCTTGCATTTTTGGAGCATGTATGTTTGCAGTGCTGGGCAGCTTTGCTCCCTGGGTTGTACATTAGTAGGTTGATACTTCTTGAGTGGTGTCCAAGCAGCTTCAAAACATGTCTTTAAAAACTCCAGTAACTTATTTCCTCAATCAGAGCCAATACCTTGTAAAGAGAGAGGGGCAGTGGCTGTGCCTTGCATTAACTCACCATCAGTGCTAATCTGCAGAGATCCCTGTGAAGTGTTCTCTTTTGTGTTGTCTGTAGTGTAAAAAAAGATCTGCAATTACTGGTTTGTTTTCTCTTTCTCCCTCCTAAGAGTTTGGGTACAATCTTAATTCAAAACAGCTTTCTTTACTGTTAAGTCATTTGCCAAGCAGAAGGTTAGGTTTGAAAAATGGAGGAAAACTATTGCTTGAATTTCAGGAAACCCAAGATGCTTCTATTCAATTCAGTGTACTCTGTCCTGGTGTGTAACAAAACTTCTGAGGTGGTAATATTCCATACTGGAGGTGTTCATTTTGTATCAAGTGTCTTCTGAAGGGTGAAGTCCTTCACTCCTGAGGCTTTTCTGTGTTAACTGACAAGTTTTTAAACTTCAGAAAATCTTTTCCAGGGCTGCACAGCACAGAACCTGGCCAAGGATGCAGCTTGCATCAGCAGTCTTAATATGCCCTTAGCAGTGGAGCACACTCCATGTATCCTCTGAGCATCCCCTTTTCTGGTTAGGGCTTGTATGTAGCATTTGTGATTTTTGCAGAGTGAGTGTTAAATAAAAGAAGATGATTTCCAAATATTTTTTAAAAGCTCACTATCACTGAGCACCCACAGCTCCAACAAACCTCTTATCAGTAATGCTCTTTGAAGCTGATAAACAATTAAAAATAGACTTGCCAAGTGAAAAATGCAGCCAGGACCCAGACTTGAGTGCCTTGTACTAAATAAATGACAGAAGAACCTGGAGGGGAAGCACTTAAATTCAAAGGGTATGAAATCCAACTGGTGTGAAATCCAACACTGCTTGGCCCTCATCACTGAGTGCAGCAAGAATACGTGCCTCTCTTGAGAATTACTCCTCTGGACTTCCTTACCATTCCCAGGGTTTTTAGCATGTGTGCATGCTGAGGACTGATGAGGATTACAGAAAGAAATGTGCTGTCTTGTAAATATTGTATTTCTGTAAATGTGAGTATTTTAAGCCCTTAATTGATAAGGGTAACAAAGCTTGCTTCAATGAGCAGAGGCTGCTCTTCCTCAGGGTGGCAAGGTTAGACCTGTGTCAGAGCTGATTTTGTTACTTGATATAAGCAATATATCCAGTGCTGCATTGATAGTGTGTGCAGGGAGTGATATTTGCTCTCATTTACACTTCTTAAGCAGTAAAAACTCCTTCAGTGTGTGATTTGCTATTCCACAGCACAGGAGAAAAAGGCCTGAAGTAGACAGAGCTGGTTCTAAAATGTCACATTGCACTTGTAATCTGGTGTGAGGCATCCGGAGCTTTAGGTTGTCAGAACTGTAAATGCTGAAGAGTTTGAGAACAGGTAGGTAGAGAAGCATGTAAAATGAGTTCAGTCGTCCTGGTGAAAGTATTAAAGCTGATTAAAATATTGCTTTGGTTTTGCTTATGGCTCTTCTGGTAAGTGAAGGGGTCCTCAAGCAGTTATCAATGGTGCTGCTGTTAGGGGTGTGGGACTACGCATTTTGTTGAACAAGCATTAAACATTGAACACTGCTTTTATTTCCCACCCCACCCCCACCCCCCCTTACCTTTCTCTTTTACATAGTTTCACTAGTTCATCTGTTCTGTTCCAGAGTGAGTTCTGACCTCAGGAGCTGCATGAAGAATAGCCAGCATGAAGAGAACAAATCAGTCCAGGCAGAAGTGCAGAAGCGTCAAGAACATAAATGTAAATTGAGGGGGTTTAAAGTGTGGTATGTGTTCCATGTTGAGGCAGTAGTTTCCTGAACATAAAGCTTAACATTGTGCTGGTAGAAACCCTTTTGCCATGCTTCTCTTTTGGCTGACCTTAGTGTTGGTCACACCAGAGACCTAGTCTGGATGGAAATAAGTATCTTTTTGGCTGAGTGAGTTCTGGCCTGGATTAGTTTCCTGACCAGTGGCTGCGGTCTTGAAAGTGCTTGTGCTAACATGAGGAATAGTTGGGCTGATGGAGGGAGTGAGTGGGCAGTTTAAAGGCAGGGATGATTTCATTGCAGTGTTGGTAGGTTTGGAAATGAGGCCTCACTCCTTCCTGGTAGAAAGGGGTTTTTTTCCTTCCAAGGTCTAGTGCCTTTGTGGGATTTTGGGGGTTTTTTTGCTTCATCTCCTTTGAAGGTTGATTGTAGCACTTTTAGAGGTTGGTGTATGAGAGTATTTGGAATACAAGTCCAAATGAAGTAAGGATGTGTGTAAAACAATGAAACTTCTTAATTTCAGCACGAAGGTCACTTTAAAGGACTCACCTGGGTTTGATTCTGTTTGTGTCTGCTCCAGCACTTACTAATTCAGACTAACTCCTCTGCGATTCAAAAGCAAGGATATCTTCATTTAGGCTCTGGGAGTTTGTCTTCTGCCATAGGTGCTTTCAAAACTCTCCTGGAATTTCCTGTCCCTGCTGCAACAACAGTAAACTGCACCTCTGTGTTTGACAGCCTGACATTAAGTTAACTAGCACTGACTTCAGTTTTCCTTTCATGCATCAGGTTGTGATTTGTGAGGTGACTAATAGTTACTGCATGGGCAGCTATTGTCTGTGGGGTAGGACCCAAGTTACCAACCCACGGATAAGCACTTCCTGCTCCTCCATTTGAAGCCTGAATTCAGTTGTCCTGGTAGAGTATCACTACTTAATGAGTACTTGTGCAAAGATAAAAGAAATAGCTGTTCCCCTAAAGTTTATTCTTGGATACTTGTTAATCTAGATGAAGCCTTAGAGGAAAACAAAACCCAAATACTTATTATGAAGTCTCTAAGATGCCATGAAACTTGTTGCACAGGTCTTTTTCCAGGTGGGAGTGGCTGGTGTTGCCATTTTGATATCATGCAACACTACATCAGATGGCCAAAGAATCCTGTTCTGCTCAGACTTATTTTGAAGAAACATCTTTTTTTGCTGTTAGCAGTTTGCCAGTAGCCTAAATGAAAGCCTAAAATAATGTGTAATGGGAGAAATGACCACAAATACTTGTTGATGAAACTAAGAATCTTTTCCAGTATCTACCTACAGTATAACACTTCACTTTTTGTGGCAGTGGATTTTACAGGCTGTTTAACCTGAAATAATTTTTGATTCTCAGTTTAATACCTTCAGGTATTCTAGTGGTCTTTCACGAAGTCCTTCATCACTTTTACATTATGAAGACCTGTAAAATGGAGGGACTGATTAGTTTTATGATCTAACATCAGCTAAAAAGAACTTCCTCTGTGACTGCTTCTTTTAAAGTGTAAATCTTTATGTATTCTACACCTGATTAGATTGCGTGTTTGTCCTTCTGAAATGGACTGTCAGGTTAGCAAAACATGATGACTTCCATACTTAAATTAAAAAGGGAAACTTCCTTTTAAAAAATGGTTGGTGAGAATATATTTCACTCACATTTCCCAGCTTTCAGTAGAGAATTCTATGAATGAATAAAGACCTAGTGTCATCTAGTGAGAGACACTAGCAGGTATTGAGTTATTGGAAGAAATAGTGAAAAATTAAAACTGAAATATGAAAGAATGTTAGATAGGAATAGAATGAGAAATTAAGGAAGAATGGAACAAATTTTAAGAATGTGAACTAATTTTGTCCCTATTACCTTCTCAGTAGACCTTTAATTCTCCAAATCTAAAGGAAAAACAAGGAAAAAAACTCTTCTTCCAGAAATAAAACTGAAATGCTTTCACCAATCTGCTTTCTTCATCAAGGCTTTCCTTGCTGGGTTACAGGATGTCCCACGTGACTTGAATATGTGGGACTTGTTGTCAGTAACTGCAGTGATTTTATCTTTTGTTCCACAATGCAAGTTTCAAGCAGTTGGCATTATTTTATCTGCTTTTCTCTCCATTGTAGGCTGCAGCTTATTACAGCAGAATTAGCAGTATTAGTTCTGGAAGAGCCATGATCTGGGGCTTTCTACCACTGTGAGGTGCAAGGATTAAGAGGGAGCTTGTTCAGCAAAAGCTGAGGAAAGATGTGGAATTGAGTTTCCTTCTGCTTGCCCGGGGGTCCCTAGTGTATACTTTGTTTCCATGTCTTGCATGAACTCCCCGAGTTCTTGATCCAAAGTGAAAGGTCAGCTTTATTCTGAGTAATTGCAGACCACGGGTGTGTGCTACTCGCTGACTGAAAAATGGGGGTCAGTGCTGAATGAAGCTTCTCATTGCTTTGCATCATTTCGTGAGACATGATGATATTGGAAAGAACTCTGCTAGGATCCCTGGGAAGGAGCAACAACCAGGAAGATTGCTTCTGGAGGTTACAGGAGGAGCAGGGGAAAAAAGAAAAGGGGAAGTAGAGAAATGTCACAAGATGCGTTTTAATTCGAACGCTGCACCAGGCTGGCTGTGGGTAGGGAATGTTCTGTAGCCAGGGACAGGCTTGGCTGTGCCTTTGGGAGCTTGTAGGGGTCAAAGGTAAAGATCACCTTTGATAACATCTGGGCCTCAGTGTGCTGCCTTCAAATGAGCATAAGTAAAAGGTAACTTTTTGGTTCACAGTAACAAGTCACTGAATAAAATAGGGAGGGAAGTATGATCACAGGTAAATACTATGAAATTCAAACAGTTTGCTTGCCCACAAAGTCGCTGTAACCCAGAGGGTTGCAGTGTGCTTGAGAGAAAGCAATTTCACTGTAGTATGTCCTGTGTGGATGGCGCAGAGTGGAGGGACACAGCTCAGTGTAGCCATCTAGCTCATGGAATACAAGGTTTCTGATGCTGTGGCTTGCTGACAGCTTTAGGCTGGTACTGTAGCTTAAGGTGGCCCTGCTGCTCCCTTTCTTCTACCCAAGCATTTGTGTGAGGAATTGGGTCAGGAACTGAACGTGTTCTAACATAATTGTTTTTCTGTGCATTAGTTTTCAGCTGGAATTAGTTCTCAGTCAAGTTCATTATGGTGAATTATTCTGTCAGTGTGTAGGAAGGAAGAAGCTGAGAGCAGCTCTTTGCACAGTGAGTGCTGTGTTTACCTGTCTTACAGGGACCATGAAACTATTATACAAGTTAAAATCTGATCTCCTGTCTTGTTAGTGAGGAAAAACTGGGTTCCTCTAGATGTCAATTTAGTGTAGGGATCTACGTAAAAGCTTTGAATCACTCCCTGGAAGAATGTGTTCTTCTTGCCCTATTTAGACCAACCTCCCAGCACAGACACCTTGGTTAGGTAATCACCACCAGCACTGACTGTCTTCTCTGATCCTTTCACAGGGTCAGTGCTTAAGGAAGCCATCCTTCTACAATTCTCCATTTTCCAATTGCAACTGTCATTCCCGTAGCTGGTTTATGTATTTCTTGGGGCTTAATCTTGACAGGCCCCTTTCATGCAGAGAAAAAGCACAAATATTTATTAACCTGTGGTGAAGATTGCTTTTCTCTTTTAGGTTTCTTGCTTTTCCTTATGCCCTCCAATATGCTGAAATATTTCTCAGAATAATTGCTTAATACTAGGTTAATGAGACTGCCCTTTTTTTCATTTAAAGCTGCAATGAATGTTTATCCATTTTACTCTTCTTTCTTGCTTTTGGTACCAGTGTTGTAAGTGGCAAGGATGAAATGAAAATACAGCTGGAGATGCGTATAGCAGTCAAAACCAGTGGATATGGAATTGGTTGCAGTAGCCAAATGAAAGCCTTAAGTTTTTACTGTGAGAAAAGTACTTAGTAAAAGAAACTTATCCCAATGTTTCAGTTTCTCCTGTTGGTACTAAATGTTTGATGTTTTGCATGTGAAAGGCACAGGTGGCCTGTTTGGATGTATGTCTGTCTGCTTTAGAATAAGTTAAGATCACGCCATGTTAATATCTTATCAGGGTACCTCTGCTGGAGGAAATAGAAAGGCTGCCTGCCTGTTAAACTGCCTTATCTTTGGCTGTGCTTAGCTGGGAGACTTTTCAGGGAAAAGAGGCAGCTGTTTCATGATGGGAAGAGAATGACCAAGCACTCCTGCAGTTACTCTGCATCTGCTCATGCCTGTAAATACTTACACAGACATGTATGGACTGCAGGCAGGGGAGAAAAAAGTCTGTTGTCTATAAACCCTGTTGGGTATATTTTATTTCTTTAAATGTTTCTCTTACTTTAAGTGGCATATACAGTGCATAACTGCAGACTTAGTTGAAATTTTTGTTTATTCCTCTATTCAGCTTTCAAAGGTTCACAGGGAATGCAGGAGAAACGTAAGTCTGCCATGTTTTAACATAAGGCTTTATTTCCACTCCCATGTAATTTTTAATAAGTGGCTGATCTGTAAGTGTCAAACCCATGTCAGTTTTTGAATGGGATCTGTATGTGGATTGACTTGAATTCAAGGCCTGAATATGTTGCAAGGTGATGGGTTGTTTGCACTAATGTAGCTGCTGATATTTTTCGTTGTTTTGTGAATGTCAAAAATTTACTATCAGCATTTGGCTTCATTGTTTCTGTTGGAGTTTTAAATTTTTTTTCTCAAGTTAAGTGCATATTGCAGCACTAAATGTACTTTTCAATGACATTAGTGTCCCAACAGTTTTTATTGAGACTGTGTCTTATTGGCAAAAATTAATATTTTTGTATTATTTGGTACATGAAACTTGATGCAGCTCAGGGTTCATTAATTTTAACATGGCTGAGAGGCAGACAAATGCCTCTTTGATAGCAGCTTTATTATAAATAATGCTACTAAAAAAACCAGACACTGGTACTAAGCATCCCTGTCTCTGGGTTTGTACTTCCTGCATTGACAACTACAGCAAGTTGTTTTTAGTGCTTCTGCAATTCCCTTCAAGTACCCAAAGGGGCGTCAAGAGAGCTGGAGAGGAACTTTGTACAAAGACATGGAGTGACAGGATAAGGGCAAATGGCTTCAAACTGACACAGGGCAGGGTTAGATTGGATGTCGGGAAGCAAGTGAGTGTGTCTGGACTCAGACTCTCCTGTGCTGCAGTCAGGACACTTGGCACTAAATTACTTTCTCTCAAGCAACCTTTTGATTCCTTGCATTGGAATGAGGTGTCAGTTGTATGAAGTGCACAGCACTTCTTATTTCTGCTTGTTCCAGCTTTTAGATGGGCTGTCCATCAGTTGTCTGAGAGAGCTTAGGTCTGTTGTTTGGACGTCACAGCTCCTTACCTGGCTAATTGGATTGTGGCAATGCACTGAGCTGTTCAGTGACATGGGTGCCTCTCGGTAGAGCCCGTTGAGTGAGCCCATTTGTAAGGGCTAGCTTGAGCTGTTTGTGGCAATTGTGTTTTCAGATCTTCTTTGGTCTTTTTTTGGTCATTCTCCTTATTGTGGTAGCTCTTCTCTTTTGCTTTTTTTTTCCCAGTGTTGATTTACTGCATCTTTTAACCTGCTGCTTTATTTTCCTTTTTAGATTCAGTCATTGTGGAACTGAGCTGTTGGTGTGAGGTAGCAGTAACTGGTAGGAAGAGAGCTGGAGACAAAAGCAAAAAATAAAAAGTTGAGAGAAACTCTGCAGTTTTTATTCCTAGTGTTCTGCTATAACAGTCTTAGTTGTAGCAAATGACATGTCCTCCAATAAATACAAAACTTGCCTGTGAGACTCACTTTGTGAAAAAGGAGAATTAAGGTAAAGAAAAAAGAACTAAGTAAAAAAAGTAGGAAATTGTTCAAGACAGTGATTGAGAAGTGGCATGGACAGGGCAGTGCAAAGATCACTGCAGCAGAGATGAAGTCCTTTACAGAGAGCTTATTTAATAGGAAAACACGCATACATTTTCCACGTTGGAGACGCTTGAAATTTGTAAGTCCACACTTTTTTGGAAGAAATCTTGGGGATTTCACGAGATTTTTGAGCTGTCCAAGATATCAAGTGAGATGACTCCTGTATATTTCTGTAATTTTATATGTTGTTAATATGATATTTAGAATATCGTAACATTTCCCCTGTGCCAAGAGTTTGGTTTAAAAACAGACATTTTCGGATGCCTTTACTCTGACTGAAAGGAGCAGACTACAGTGAGTACCTTGAAATAGGAAGGAGTAAATGCTGACCCATGTGTTGAGTATTGGAGGCCGGGGGTCTGGGTCAGGGTGCAGTGGCGGGCAGGGACAGAGAGGTGACATGGAGCTGGCAGGGTCAGGATACAGTGGTGGGCAGGGTCGGGACGCAGTGGCAGGCGGGGATGGAGGTGAGGAGGAGGTGGCAGGGTCGGGGTGCAGTGGCAGGCGGGGATGGAGGTGGCGGCCCCAGACCCGGCGCAGTGCGGCGTCTCGCCGCTCGGGGGCAGCCGTGCCCCGCCGTGTAACCCCCGATAGCCGCGCGACAGGGAACGAGGTGACAGAGGGACAGGGAGCAGTAGCGGGGTCTGAGTTTCTTTGCCGGACGGCTGTAGGAATCCGTCCATTCCTTTCACACACGTACACCCCTCACTGTGAGTGTCATTAACCTGAGTGTTGCTGCAGGCATTTCCTTGGTCTCCCTGTATGCCTGCATTCCTAGGCTGGCAAACTTCCTGATAGCGTGAGCCGTATGCCAGTGTCTTCCTGTATGCCAGTGACCTGTTCCTTGGTGGGCATAGGATTTTCTACTTTACAAGTCAGAAGTGATGCTTTCCTGCTATTCCACTGTAGGATCATAGAGGACACTGGCAAATTTTGGTCTCTTGGCTTGCTTTCAGGAGACTTAGTAGCCTTGTTACCAACTGATATTGACAGTGAATGTGAAGGTCTTTGTGTGGGCCCCACCTCTGCTCGGAGTTGCCTGTGCTTGTATCGAGGTTTCAGACCTCTGCTCGGCACCAAAGTTGCATTAGCTTTGCAGATGGACCTTAGCCATTTTTTCCCTCCATCTTACGTTTTATTGTTAGCACATTTTTATGTATTGTTTAGCTGTGTCTTTCCTTTTTTTGTTCAGACGCTTTTTGGTCACCTGAAAAGTCTTCTCTCTGCAAATACTTCAGATAATTGTAAAACACGTTTTCAGTTGCTGTAGGCCAAAGACCAACTCTGTTCTGATTGCCTGCTGTCTGCTGTTAAATACTTACATCATCTCGTGTACTTCAGCTGTTTGTCCATATGGATTTGCTCCGACTTGAAAAGCTGATGGGTGGTAAAGGAAAGGAGAGGCGGGATCCCTGCAGGGAGCGTGCATGGAGCCATATGTCGGTATTCCTGAGTATCTGGTGCCCTCTGGAGACTGTGGCTGCCCACGACATCACGAGTGTCAAGACAGCAGGTTAATTTGTGTCCCTAATCTGGGCAGGCTGAAGAACAAGATGAGCTTTATTGTTCTTCCAGCTGAAGTGGAGGATGCTAGAAAAGACAGTAGAGTAAAAGCAAGGACTCTCTAAATATAATAGCAATTGCATGTCTTAAAATTTTTAAAGCTAATGGAGACTTGATAGCTGTGCTTCATGTTTATGTCTATAAGCTTGAGTAAGATCAAAATTGAGTATGCAAGATTAAGCATAGATATTTGAAAATAGAATGGGGATTTTAAAGTGTTGAGTTAGCAAGGGAGATTAAATATTTATATTAATTCACTTAGCTAGTCTGAGAGGCCAGTCAGTCTAATGGGAAAATACGGAAGTCTCTTAGCAAATCTGGAACTGGATTCAGGAATTTGTCACAGGTTTAGTAAGGAAGCTGACTTTTTTGTTAGTTTCTTCTTACCTGAAATTGGCCGTGGTACCTTGTTAATGTTTGATATGGGGTATAAGAAATGGTATCCTGATGCAGGGAAAGTTTTTGGCGTGGTTAGGGAACCTCCTTTTATTTTTGCTAAGGAAACCACCTGGAACAGAGACGGACTTACAAAATGCTCCTTTACTATAATCTTGCTCCTTTAATTTGGGAAAAAGACAGCTGCAAAATGGTAATTTCTTTTAGCTCTTAGTTCTCTTGAAACAACTTTCCTGCAGAATGGGAATACAGGAGTTTCATATTTTTCCCCAACTGCTGTGAAGAACCCTGGGTGATCTGAGGAGGCACAAAATCTCAGTGTTATGTTTGCATGCAGCTATTGTCAGAGTTACAGTTAAGGAGCACCAAAGTGCTGAGCTTCTGTATTGTTTGTGACTGTATGAATGCATTTAACCCAGGTATCATGAGATCCTTAAAAATCATTAGAATCTACCAGCTCTGTCCACATCATTTACATTGAAGTAAGATTTTACCTGAGCTGTGTCTCCTGCTATGGCTCATTCAGCCAAGGAGGGAGTGCACAGTGCATCTTCCTGATCTGCTCAGGGCCCAGCAGTGCCAGAGGTGGGAGCAGGAACTGAACTCCAGGCTGCTTACACGAGACATATTTGCCTAACTCCTTTATGGCCTTATGTTGTTCAGAGGAGTTTATAGACTTGAAGTAGTAGTAGTTTGATGCTAAATAAGTGCAGCTTACGTTCTTCTGCTTAATTCTTAGTGCTTTTTCTTTCTGGAAAAGTTCTGCAGTTCTCAAATGTAATACTTTCTTTAAGGTTGGCTTTTTGATTTTAACAGTGTGGTAGTTTTTTACCTTTAGAATTTATAGCCAAAGACTGCCTCTGGTGCTGCTGAGCTATGTGAAATGATTAAACAAGCTCAGTAAGGAATAATACTGTTGTGCATCTTGCTGGTGGGATTTGTGGTCTTTGAGAAACGGGAACATGCATATCACTTAATCTCTCTTCCTTGCTTTCCATCCTTTCCAAGAAGCTGATACAGTTGTCTCACTGCAGGCAGCGTTCTGTGATTGCCTTGGTTTGCAGTGGTGATGGGCTTGTGGAGACCTACAGCTCTCAGCTCCTGTTTTCTGAATATGATTGGGATGAGTTGGGTGTTTCCAGTTGGGCAGCTTGTTCTTCTGTGGGGTTTGTGCAGTTGTTAAATACACTGGATGGTGTGCAGCACTCATTTCCTTGTTTTTGCAGCAGGAAGGTGAAATGGAAGGTGAGGCAGTTGACGCTATTGTGGAGGAATCAGAAACTTTCATTAAGGGAAAAGAGAGGAAAACCTATCAAAGACGCCGTGAAGGCGGACAAGAGGATGATGCTTGTCATATACCACCAAACCAAGCGGATGGAAGTGAAGTGGTGCAGGATGTCAGCAGTGGGGTGCAGATGGTGATGATGGATCAGCTGGATCCAACTCTTCTTCAAATGAAGACCGAAGTAATGGAAGGCGCAGTGCCTCAGGAAACTGAGGCTACTGTGGATGACACACAGATCATAACACTTCAGGTTGTTAATATGGAAGAGCAGCCTATAAACCTTGGTGAGCTTCAGCTGGTCCAAGTACCTGTACCAGTGACTGTACCTGTTGCCACCACGTCTGTGGAAGAGCTGCAGGGAGCTTATGAAAATGAGGTTTCCAAAGGAGGCCTGCAGGAGGGGGAGCCCATGATCTGTCACACCCTCCCTTTACCAGAAGGCTTCCAAGTGGTGAAAGTGGGTGCAAATGGTGAGGTGGAGACACTGGAACAAGGTGAACTTCAGCCTCAGGAAGATCCCAATTGGCAAAAAGATCCAGACTATCAGCCACCAGCCAAAAAAACAAAGAAAAACAAAAAGAGTAAGCTTCGCTACACTGAGGAAGGCAAAGATGTGGATGTCTCTGTGTATGACTTTGAAGAGGAGCAGCAGGAGGGTTTGTTGTCCGAGGTTAATGCAGAAAAGGTGGTGGGCAATATGAAGCCACCAAAACCAACAAAAATTAAAAAGAAAGGTAAGTTCCCCATCTGCGGGTGGGTTTTGAAAATGCTTTTGTTGTGGTGATTGCAGTGTGATTGAGGCGAATGAATACATGCAAGTGGGAGGAGAGCAGACATGCCCAATGCTGCTTGCTCACTATGTAATAGTGCTTGACTGCAGTGTTTCTTGGGAACACCTCCCTTCTCCTCTCCATAAGCTGCCAGGGAGATAATTTTCCACAAGTATGATACTGTGGCATTAATATTCTCATATAACTATGGCTGAAAAGATTGTTCTCTTTGCTATACTGCATGTGTAACAGTTTGTGTGCATGTTTTACATCAGGTGCCAATGGTATAATTAATTCTGTGGGCTTTTTCCTAACCAGTTGCTGGGTAAGGTAGATGGTGCAAAATACAGTAATAAGTATGTTTGATTTTTGTTAAAACTGTAAGTTAAGGAACCCTTTTCAGAGTGGAGAAGGAACATTGAGTGCTGGCACACTAATGAAAATTGAATCCAAACCAGCCACAGGCAATGCAGTTGGATTCAGTGGTGCATGGTGGTTCCTTGCAGTAGTTACACCCCAAAGAATCTTTCCTCTTATGTTACACAGTAGACCACAGTACTGGCAAAGACTAAAGATGATTTCCTTCATGACCAGGTGTAAAGAAGACATTCCAGTGCGAACTGTGCAGTTACACTTGTCCGCGTCGTTCCAACTTGGACCGCCACATGAAAAGCCACACCGATGAAAGACCGCACAAGTGCCATCTCTGTGGCAGGGCTTTCCGGACAGTCACATTGCTGAGGAACCACCTCAACACTCACACAGGTACTCTTGGTTTTGCATACGTTGTTTTTCTAGGATCTGCTCTGCCATCAGAACAGATAGAATGAAGGTAGACCCCTCTTGTTTTCCTAATTCCTCTTATGGAACAAGCTAAAAAAGAGGAAATGGTGCAGTTGTTTTCTGCCTGGCCAAGTCAGGTGCAGAGGTTATCCTGTTCACAGGTACAAAATTGATCCTGGGCGTGATCTCAAATTACCTGAAGTTATAGAAATGTTCTTTTTGCCTTGCGCATTAGCACTCATGTTTTCAGCTTGTTGTGCCTTACTGCCAAAACAAAGAGTGTAATTCATATCCCTCGTTTTCTCTGCTTACTGAAGTTACGTCTAAGTAGCTGGTTTCTAATGTGTAAACAACCAAGTGATACAAAAATAAGGATTTGTTTCCTCACTGAAAGGATATTAATTCTCTAAGATCTTATATCTATTAGTTATATTTATACAAACCCCCTGATTTTTGTGCATTCTGTTGCTCTAATTTAACCTTTCAGAACATGAAAACAGTGTTGCTAATTCACTTCTAAAACAAAAAAATAAAAAAAATCTACAACCAGCACTGTCCCGTATTTTCTTTTGTCACTAAATCTGCATCACTGTCTTCCTGTCTTGCTGCACACCCTTAGGTACTCGCCCTCACAAGTGCCCAGACTGCGACATGGCCTTTGTGACCAGTGGAGAGTTGGTTCGGCATCGCCGCTACAAACACACCCACGAGAAACCATTCAAATGTTCCATGTGTGACTATGCGAGTGTGGAGGTAGGGGACTTGTTACAGTGCTGAGTGCTTCCTTGTGCTCTTCAAAGCTTGTTCACCATCTGTTACAAACTCTGTTTTTAGGCATTTCCTCTTTGGTCATTTGGTTGAAAGGCTCTGGGCAAAAGAAGTGGTAAATCAGGGCTGCTCTTGGAAGCAAATGGTGGAGTTTCCTCGGTGAATCTGAAAGCAGTTTGAGATGACTTACATAAATCTAGGTGATACCATTTCCTCTTTGGAGACAATAGTTGTCATTGTTTCTTAAATGATTTGTCCTTTAAGCTGATTGCAGGAATTGTAGCGTGCTCCATATTGAAGGAGACAGACATTTCCTGCTGCCGTGGGATGTCCTTTCAGTCCACAGTGCCCTCCCATTTTAGAAACATGCATTCTGCACATCATCTGTTTATGCCATGAAGGTGTCTGTAGCTAAAACTAATGAGCCTTTGTCAGTGTTGGTGAAAAGCAGCTTTGCTAATGTTAGATGATAGCTTAATTTGCCTGAGCAGATTAGACATTCTTGAATGCCTTCCCTCCATGCAGTATTGTTAGATACTTCATAGGACAGCTTTTATATTGTGAAAGGAAATTTGAGCCAGATGATGAGCAACATAATTTTAAAAAATGAGATGTCTGCAGTGGAAGAAGGCTACAGTGGGAGAGCTTGAGTAGGGGCTTCAGGCTTTCTTTTCCTACCCACGCTGTGCCTGCTGTGCTGTCACTTCAGGCCCTGTGGTTTGAGAGCTGAATAAGTTATGTTGCAGAGGTTTTCATAGTATAAATTAGGAAAAAATAGCCGAGTTAGTCCTTATGAGGTCATGCTGCTTTTTGTAGGCATAAGTTGGTGATTAAGCAGCGTGATCAGGCTAGAGTAGAAAATGCCATACTGTTGGTGTTCTTGCTTTGAGCTGGGTTTGTACCTTCTAAATAAAAGCAGAAGAAAAGAATTAAGCTTCCCCACAACACTTCCCTGTGTCTCTCCAGGATGCTTTAAGACTTTAGGGTGTCTTCAGATGCTGAGATGGTCGATAACAGTAAGGTGAGCACAGAGTCTAAATCAGGCCTCAGTGAGTGTGGGAACAGGCATCAGGCAAAACCAGGAGTGAAGCTGGGAGGTGAGGTAGAGTGGGCAAGAGCAAGTGGCTGTGTGCAATGAGAAAACAGCACTGAAAATGGCAACGTGCTTGTTTGGTTTTGTGCCTAAATAAATACAAACTACCTTAAACTCTTAACTGGTTTCTTGTAGTTTTGGCAATCTGGCCTGCTCATTTGTGCTAACTTCAGTCTTGCTCTTGGCTTCCAGGTAAGCAAATTGAAACGCCACATCCGTTCGCACACCGGAGAGCGCCCGTTCCAGTGCAGCCTGTGCAGCTATGCCAGCAGGGACACCTACAAACTGAAGAGGCACATGAGGACCCACTCCGGTACTGATGGCAAATTCTCTTAGTGTCAGAGTGCTGAGGCTGTGTACAGTGTGTGCTGACACACAGCAAAACAAATACTGTTGTGTAGTTTAATATAAAACCTTTATGAAGTGTGTAGCTGAAGAGAATGCACCGTGATTTGTGAGCACTTGCAAAGTCATGACCTGATAAAGTTACTGCACTGAGAAATGAGCTTGGAGGATTCTTATTTCTAGTTTGACTGTGAGGTGATAAAATGCAGGCACCTGTAATATGAACACTGCTGTTTTCAGTCTTCCAGTTGAAGTGTAGAGCCACTTGCAGTTTCATGCTTTAGTGTAGTTTTAAAAGCATCTCATGCATGTTAGTTCATAAAGATGCTAATTTTTTCTTCAGTATAAATAGGGATGATTTTAGCACAGAATGTTACTGCAGTGCCAAATTAATCATATTGCTAAAATTGAAGGGGGGAAAGATGCCCTTTTATGTATACATGAACATTCAGAACCTCCACCCAAAAAAATCTGATGTCACTTGCTCTCTTCTGGCAGCCTGCATGTGGGTCTTGCCTGCATTTGTCAGAGTAAGAATAATTTAACTTCCTTAAGGATCAAACTTTCTTTATAGAAAGATGCTTACTGGAGCTAAGAGTTGTAGAGAAAGACTTTATTGAGCGCTTTGTAGAATTACTATTTCTGTTGTCTAGCTGTGTGTTGCAGGTTTCTGGGAAGTTGTTTGGGGCTTCTTGGTGAGATTTCTTTTTAATAAAAGTACTTGTTCTATTTTTTTCCTTTTGTTCCTGAAGGAGAGAAGCCATATGAATGTTACATCTGCCATGCTCGCTTCACTCAGAGCGGTACCATGAAGATGCACATTTTGCAGAAGCACACAGAGAATGTGGCCAAATTCCACTGTCCTCACTGTGATACTGTTATAGCGAGAAAGAGTGACCTGGGTACGTGTCCCCCAAACATGGCCATTTGCTGAAGATGGTACAAAACTTCCCAGCATTGGAGTTCACATATCCCAGCTGCTCTCTTAACCCAATATCCAGTCTGGTAACTGCGCAGCGTGAAGCACAGCTTCACATGTGGGGCTGGTAACACACACCTTTAGCTTACCATAGCTGCTGCAAGTTAGAACAATTTTCAGTTTCTTCTCATTATTTGAATTTTTTTTTTTTACAAGCATACAAGTTAAGTTACTGTTTGCCCGTAGATGCAAGACATTTCTTGAACTTGGACTGAGATTTCAGCAGCATAAGGATTGGGATCTGAAAAGCAAGAAGATCACTTGGCTTAACCTTGTGCGCATTGGCGGCCATTAAGTTTCATGCAGAGATGTTTTTATCAAGTTAAAAGGTTTGAATTAGACCAAGTATTTAACTTTCCAGGATTTGGAGCTGTGTGCTCACAAAAGCCCTGAGTCCTTGCAGTACGACATTCCTGATCTAGTGAGCAATACCCAGTGTGATTCCCGCAGGCAAGCTCTTACGCTTCTAGAAGGTGACAAACAATATCGTGCCCAGAGCAGCTGAGGGAAAGGAAGGAGCCACGATTTGGCAGAACTTTCTGTCTTTAAACAATTATCACGCAAGTAATGGGAAGGCAGGCTCCCTTCCAGTAAAGACAAGTGCTACAGTGAGAAGCAGCTTGAGAGGAAGGCAGTCAGTTGATATCAGGAGCAAACAAGCTGATTTGCAACAGAGGAAAACTGATGTTAGCTACGAAGAATTTTTCTTCTAATAATACTTTAATCTACCCTAAGCTACCTCGTGCAGCTGTGGTATGCTCTTAGTTGGAGGATTTTAAAGAAGTGACTAAAACCTCTGTTGGGGATTATCTGCTGGTATCCCTGTTGCCTTCTAACCCTGTCACTCTGACTTCTAATCCTGCAGAAAATCCTGTTTCCCCTGCTGAATTACCTGGCTTCTGGCTCTATCCCGGCAATTCGAGTTAGTCTTAAACATAACAGTCCACAAGACACTTTAGTTTGACAATCATATGTCATCAAATGCAAGTGTCCTGAATCAGCACAGATTGCAACTAATAACTAAATCTGGAATCCTGTGGAAAATCTTAATGGAGTTTTTCTACAAGCTATTTCTGTCTGGAAATTGTTCTAGTTGGTTCTGCTTGCGAGTCGTTCAGGTTTTTGGTTGAATCCTAAATTAACTATTCCTCTGTTTTGGCTGAGCTTTGGAGGGAGCATCACTCTAGGGCCGTGGGCTCATCTTTGATGCTTGGAAAGCCATGGAGGTGAAAGCTTCTGATCCTTTTTCCTGTAGGTGTCCACTTGCGGAAGCAGCATTCCTACATCGAGCAGGGCAAGAAGTGTCGCTACTGTGACGCTGTGTTCCATGAGAGGTATGCCCTCATCCAGCATCAAAAGTCCCACAAGAACGAGAAGCGCTTCAAGTGTGACCAGTGTGATTATGCCTGCAGACAGGTAAGCTGGGGACACTGGCACCCCTTAGGAGTGTTAGGACAGGAGCTGAAAGTATGGGGTGGAAATCTTAGCTCCTAAGTTTGACCAGCTGACAAGATTGAATTAGCTGTCTAAATCTTTTGAGGGGTGTAAAAGAGAGTACAAGTGGCCTTTTCTTGGTGCGGTGCTGTCCTGTAGAGAAGACCCTTCTAATTAACACCCTCGATGTACCCATTGATCGAGGGATAAGAGTCTATGTGGAATGGAAGTAGCTAGAACTGAATATGCCATCAATCAAGATATTCTTGCATTGCTGTGGAATCATTCTTTTCCTGACATTAAGCATAAAATTTTGTCCTCATTTTAGCTGAAAATTCACTTTTGTGTATCCATTTATGTGAGTTTGCATTTTTCCTGTCCGTGCCAGGAGCGGCACATGGTCATGCACAAACGGACCCATACTGGAGAAAAGCCTTATGCCTGTAGCCATTGTGATAAAACCTTCCGCCAGAAGCAGCTCCTCGACATGCACTTCAAGAGATACCACGATCCCAACTTTGTCCCTGCTGCCTTTGTCTGCTCCAAGTGTGGCAAAACATTCACTCGCAGGGTAAGGGGATACGCTTTGAACTGGGGAGGGTTGGGGTGGAGTGAGGCTTTTTTGACCAAGGGGAGGGAAATGTTTACCTAGAAGGAAAGATGGGTGAGGTACAGGGTGAAATGTGACTCCTTTAAATAGAGCACTTCTCTCTGAGAGGGAAAGAGAAGGGAGAGAATTCAGAATTGGTGCCAACACACATTAGTGTTGACATCATGAGCAATGTGGAAATGCAACTTTATTCATAAAATTAATGAATGTACCAATTCCCTTAAAGAATCTCTCTTAAAAAAAAAGAAAAATACATAGTTACCAGAAATGTGTTTGAAAATACAGAGCCAGAAGGTCTGATCTTGAATTCAATGCATGTTTTAACTTTCCTTGTATTTCTAATCTTTCACTGAGTAGAACACAATGGCCAGACATGCTGATAACTGCTCTGGCCTAGATGGTGGGGAAGGAGAGAATGGAGGAGAGACAAAGAAGGGCAAACGTGGCCGAAAGAGAAAGATGCGTTCTAAGAAAGAAGATTCTTCTGATAGTGGTAAGAACAGCTCAATACCTTCTGAGAATTACAGATCTGTGATTCACTGTGTGTGTTAGCTGCTGGTTTGCCAGTTCTGCAGGTTTCTTCTGGCACTTGAAAGAGTCTTGTCTGGTTGGCAAACAGAGAATATGATGGTACACGGCCAAGTACAGAGGGATGTACAGCTTGTGAGAGATAATACAGATCCTGCTGTCCCAGGCCTGTTGCAAGACAGTAGTTTAAAAAACACTGTCTGACACCCCTTGTGTCAGCTGTGCCATTCCTGTCCTGCCTGTGTGGGAAACTGGTAATTTTTTTCAGGGTCCCAAAAGACACTGTGTGGTTCTGCAGTGCATTGCTACGAAATGTTACTTGATCCTGCTTCACCATTACTGGGTGGCGTGTCCAGACAATTCCACCACTGAATAGCTTGGCTACTTCTGTGGAGGAAGGCTGGCAACATCCAGGGAAATGGTGGAGATTAATACTATTTGTGAAGGGAAAACTCAGTCCTAGGGTCCTGTCTCCTGGTAGAGGAAAAACTTCATGTCATCAACAGGAAAAGCCAAGCAGAGTCTCAAGACCAACCAGTTCAAAGATGATTTTGCAAAAGGAGTTTTGTTGATTAGTCTTTTATCTGGAGTGCTTTATGTAATTAATCAAGGGGTGTAGGTTGGGGGAACTGGGATATTTCTGGCCAGAGAATGCGTATCTGAAATTCTCACATGGCAAACAAGTTTTAGGATGAGTGTCAACAAATGATTTGCAAACCTTGATTGAAAAGCTAGAAATTGGCACTTAAACTCATATTTGTATAGATATTTGCAAAAATGTGTTAGGTGAATTAAGCACATGTAACTAATTGTGCGTTTCAAACATGAGACGGTAACGGAGGCAGGGTAAAATAACTGATGGAAGGGAATTCAAAATGTGGCATTCTGGAGTATTGCATTCTTAGTATCTGATTTGAAATCTACCTGGGAGTTTAGCCTGTTCTGAAAACTCACATTTTATTTAGTTAATTTGGTCTGGGTTTAAAACAGTTTTTTGTGGGGGAAGCTGGGCAAAAGTCAGGCTTGTTAATGAGCTGGTGATATGCAGTGAATGATGCCCAGCCTCAGTGGTAGTGGCAAGTCTGGGTTGACCTCAGGAGTCATTTGATGTATATGAAGAGTTGACCAGTGTGAGTGGAGTAGCTGTAAAAAAGATGTCCTAATCACCTGCTTAAGGAATTGCATTACTCACTGTTGTGTTTATTTGGAGATCTGCAGTTTCTTCAGGTTTGGCAGCTACTAAATACCTAAAAATTATAAGCAAAACTGGGATGAAATAGACCCACTTGTGTTAATGGGGGGAAAGACCAAATAGTGAATGATAGTTTTGTCTCCTGGCTGCCCAACATTAGACAGTGTTAATTGGTAGACATTGAGTTGAGGGGAGAATATAAAGAACCTCTAAGAAGATGAGACCTGAGAAATACAATAGATAAATTTCTCATGGGGGATATCCCTTGAGTGACTGTAAAGTCATGCAACATATACATGTCTCAGTGTGGGTTGGGGTTTTTCCCTTTAGTCAGGTAAAAGGAAGTATCCTTGTAGACCACATAGTCATGAGTGAAGCCACTCCTCCAGTGAACGGCCTTACAAATTTAAGGGCACTCATTTTTCTGTCCAAACAGTATTATCCTATTTGACATCTCTCACTGCTTTTTGTCTGCTCTGGTTTTGTCCAGAGCATTCTGAATGTGTCTGTGGTCCTCACCTGTTATTATATGAGGGTTTTGAAGAATAAAGTGTAGAGCTTGAGGGGTGTGAAACTGGCTCTTGAATACCTGTTGGGGTTCTCGTGTTTCACAGAGATCTTGGAGTGACTGCTGCAGCAATTTACATGGGATGTGCCTCTTTTATCCTCTTGCCCTTCTATTTTCCCCACACACCTTGAAATCACCTCATCCCCTCCCCTAAACATCCCTTGAGTAGTCCTGTGTGTTCCAAAACAGCCTTCCCCTGCATCTCATTGTGTCCCGTCCCAATGCAGGAATTCCCCAGCACCCCACAGTATCAAAGGTGATCTCAAGAGCTGCTTCCGGGACTCCTTGGGGTGGGTTTCACACCTGATGGCTCTCCTGGGAGTGGCCTGGACACGAAGTTTGTTGCTCAGAAGCTGTGAATTTGGATTGCCACCTTCCATTGTGCTGTGCTCCTCTGTGTTGTGCAGGTGGGGCTTGGATGGGCTGTTGGGACCCTCTCATGGGCTTGGGAGTAGCCCAGCCATGTGTTATTTGGTCTCCCTTGTGCTGTTGTCTCTGAGCTCCTTTGTGGATGTGCAGAGTAGCTTTTATCACATAATCGTAACATAATTAAATTTCCTTTCGCTTTCTGAAGGACAGCTTGTTCCCTCTAAGTGAGGGTAACAGATTAAGAATCTGTGGCAACAGCTTCTGAACAAAGGCCTTGTTTGCCTTCTTTCTCAGCAGAGTTGACTCCTTTTCGATGGGATTTGATGGTGCTTCTCTGTAGATGGATGTGTTTTATTCTTGCTTAAGCTGAAGATTTATCTGACATCCTTTCTTACAGAGGAAAATGCTGAACCAGATTTGGATGATAATGAAGATGAGGAGGAGACAGCAGTAGAAATTGAGGCTGAACCAGAAGTTGAGCAAGAGGCTCCTGCACCACCTCCCAGTAAGAAAAGAAGAGGAAGACCACCAGGCAAAGCTGCTGCCCAACCAAAACAATCCCAGCGTAAGTCACAAATTGAAGCTTACCTTTCTCTGCTTGCTTGAGCACCTTTTTCCTTAGATTTGGCTGTTCTTGTAGATGTGATCCCTTCAAATGAGATTATTTTAAAAGTAGGTAGCTGTACTTGTCTCTACATTGCCAGGAACTCACCTTAAAATCTGTTGCAAAGGTTTCCTGGTTGCGAGGGAACACGGCCACTGCAGGCCGTGCTAAAAAGAAAGGATGATATTTTTTGTTTAGTATTGTTTCATTTCATAGTTGTGCAAACTGCTCACTTGTTTTTCTACCAGTTATGGTGTCTCTGCTGACATACAGTCCTTGGGAAAGCAGCTGTCAGTAAAAACATTGTGGTGTTCTTACCTGGGTAGCTTTTGCAGGTATTGCCACAAATGAACTTGCTTCAGGCCTTTAGTTCTGAGCAAGGACCAGTGCAGGTGTTGTTCCAGCTCTACAGGGATGTCCTTAAGAACAGACATTGTAACTGTGCAAAGTCGAAGTAAATAAATTTTAGGCTCAAAGTAGGAAGGGAAATGAGTTCCTTCAGGGAGGTAGTGGCTTCCTCAGTGGCTTGGCTGCTGGCTCAGCGCTGCAAAGCGTGGCCTGCGTTCTGTCTGGAATTATTCTGTGGAAACAGTTAATGCTGAATTTGTCACTAGCATCACTAAATTCTCCTGAAGTTTTAAGTTTTGCCTTAGGCCCATGTATTGATACGGGGTTTGGTTTTGTTCATTATTCTACAAAATCCATCGTTTGAAAAATGTTTTAGTATGAAAATGCACACAGGAACTGTTGTACTGGGAGCCCATCTTCATACAGGGGCAAGAAAATAGATGCTTGATGCTTGGGTGAGTGAGGTGGGTTGAATTGCTCCCCACTGATGTGGCAATGCTTGTTGGCGGCCTCACCTTCCTTTGCCATGGAAGAATCTTAAGGATCTACCAAAAAGCTGCTTGAGGCATGCAGGCTGCCTCTGGAAATGGTAAAATAATGTTTCTCCCCCCTTCCTCCTTTATCTCTGCCCTTCTAGCTGCAGCAATCATTCAGGTTGAAGACCAGAACACTGGTGAAATTGAAAATATTATAGTTGAAGTGAAGAAAGAACCTGATGCAGAAACAGTAGAGGAAGAGGAGGAAGCTCAGCCTGCTGTAGTGGAAGCTCCCAATGGAGACCTCACCCCTGAGATGATTCTCAGCATGATGGACCGGTGATGGAGGAAGACCACGCTGGCTGACTGAACTGGCCTGGGCTGTGTTTAAGCGGCTCAAATCTATTTTTTTCCTTTAATCTTTTTTCTTGGCTTTGGGAAATGCATCATTTTAGACCATTTTACCAAACATACTGGGAAATAAAACGATGTTAGAATGTGATTTAACTAGAACTTGCTGTTTTATGTTAGCATTACAGGATCATGGAACATTAGGAAATATTTTGGAGTCCTTGAGGGTTTCCTCTGAGATGCTTGATTTAGTTTTGCTCTGAACTGCATTGTAAAGCTGGTCCAAGGGCCGTGTTTACATGCACCAAGTTTTAATATACAAAAGCGGAAGCCTTGACTAGAGTATGTGGAAAACCACTCCGGACTTGCCCTTCCAGTTCCCAGAGTCCTTGAGCCTCTTCTCTCAGTAGTGTTTTTAACTGTAAATGCAGACTTGGGAGGGTTCTAGACTTTTGAAATGTTTTTTTGGTTGGTTTTTCTTTTTTTTTTTTCCTTTTTTTTTTTCTGCTTTTTCCCACTGAGTAGCTCCGGTTCTCCAAGTCGGCTGCACATGGTAGTTTTGGCATGCTCCAACTGGTTTCTGTCCTTAATATGCTTTGCTTTCTGCAAAGCATTTCTGTAATGGTCAAGCTTGTAAATAACTTTTTTTTTTTTACATTTTAATCTTTTTCCATTAATTAAGAGGTATGCAAAAATGCAGTTTAAATAAACCCCAGTATTCTAATTCCTTTCAAACTAAGTGACAAGAGAATTGATAGAATGTAAATGTTGGAAAAGCTGTTGATAAGGTAGAGAAAAGATGTACCCAGACTATTGCTTGCAGAACAAGAGAAACCCACATGTGAAATCTGGTTTTGAAGCACAAAAAAATGGTATTTCCTAGAATCTTAGAGTGGCTTGGGTTAGAAGGCACTTACAGACCATCTAGTTCTAGCCCCCTGCCATGGGCAGGGACACTTTTCACTAGACCAGCTTCCTCCAAGCTCTGTCCAACCTGGCCTTGAACACTTCCAGGGATTCAGGGGCAGTTTCTCTGGACAATCTGTGCCGGGGCCTCACCACCCTCACAAGGAAGAATTTCTTCCTAATAGCCCATCTAACTCTGCCCTCTGTCAGTTTAAAGCCATTCCCTGTTGTTCTGTCTCTCCATTCCCTTGCTCAAAGTCCCTCTCCAGCAGTCTTGTAGGCTCCCTGCAGGTTCTGGAAGGCCATAATTAGGTCATCCCAAAACCTTCTCTTCTCCAGGCTGAATAACTCCAGCTCTCTCAGTCTTTCCTCATAGGAATGGTGCTCCATCCCTCAAATCATGTTTGTGGCCTCCTCTGGACTCGCTCCGGCAGGTCGATGTCCTTCCTGTCCTAGGGATCCCAGAGCTGGATGCAGCACTGCAGGTGGGGTCTCACCTGAGGGGAGCAGAGCGGCAGAATTCCCCTCTTCCTGCTTCTCACGGGGCTTTGGATGCAGCCCAAGCACCCACTGTTGGGGCATGTCCAGTCTCACCCACCAGCTCCCCTAAGTCCTTCTCCCTGGGGCTGCTCTTGATCTGTTTGTTCCCAGCCTGGGTTGATCCCAAGGGCTGCCCCTACCCAGGTGCACCATGTTGCACTGGGTCTTGTTAAGCATCATGAGATTCCCATGGGCTGCTTCTCGAGCTTTTCCAGATCCCTCTGGATGGCCCTGTCTTTCAGGGATGTCACTGCACCCTAAGCTTGGTGTTATCAAACCTGCTGAGGGTGCACTTGATCCCTTCATGTGTGCCGTTAATGGTGATGCTAAATAACACTGGTCCCAGTATGGACCCCTGAGGGACACCAGTCACTGCTGTCCATCGGGACTCTGAGCCATTGACCACTGCCCTCTGGATGTGACTATCCAGCCAATTTGACACATATAATTAACCTTTTTGAGTTATAATTTCATGAATTCATTTTATTTGCTCTATCTTGTAGTTGTATTTTGTGTTTATGAATCATATGTTAAGACAAAAGTGGTGATTTATAAGTGGGTCACTGCAGCCCTCAACCTGGGCCAGGAAATTTTATTAATAGGTCAGTAATTCTACAATTTTTGAATCTCTGATAAAGACAAAAAAAGGAATAATGTGAAATACAAATGATGCCTGTATATGAAAATGTCACATGTTAAAATATGTAAGCTTTTTATAGAGCCTCAGTCTTGCTGATTTCAAACAAATTTTTCTTCTATGTATCGCTTTTAAGAGAGCTATCAGTTTAGCTATCAGACTCTAGGTTGATGCATTTTTGTACTTAGCTGTACTGTGTGATATTTTTCATTATTTTAGGAAGCCAACATGGGAAAAAATACTGTTATAAAATATGTAATGGGGTTTGAAAGCTGGGAAGGAGAATATACTGCTGTACAGCTAATAAATAATAACGGATTAACACGTGTGCTCACTGGCTGCTTTCTTTGTGTACATCAATGGTGCGACCTGGCCGCCGTCTCCAGATGGAAAAGCTGCTCTTCCCAGAAGGATGCTGTCAACAGGGACCAGCTCCTTTCTCGCTCCAGGTGTCCCCTCTGCCCCGTGCTGAATGCAAGGTACCTGTCCATGACCTTAAATCAGGGTGTGCTGCCCTGTGTGTAGAGGAGAGGGGATGTAAAATGCAAATGTTGGCATTCACAGCTTGAGCTTGGAGTATCATGGGAGTAGTTGTTACTTCTGTTTGTTTTGGCTGTGATTTTAAATGATTATAGCTGATGGTTTAGTTAACAGGAATATCATTTCCATTTCATTCTGAAAAATGGGACTGGTACTTGGGTGGAGTTTCTGTGGTGTATTTTTTTAGTTATTGTGACAGCAGCTTAGGGAGGCAGCTGTGGGCAGTCTTGGCATGTTCCAGATAGAGCCTCCTCCTGCTCGTGTGGGAATCACTGCAAACGACACTACTTAGGAGTTTGTAACCAAGCACAAGAGTTGCTAGTTCTGGTTTTCACTAGGTGGTTGGTTCACTAGTTATTGCTGGTCCTCAGAGATGGTCCTTCTATGACTTGCCAAGAAAGCCTGGCTGGAGGTGGAAGCCTGGAGTCCTGAGCAGGATGGAGGCTTGTTGGAGCAGGTGGGAGAGGTTGTGTAGGGGCTGCTTCTGTGAGAAGTCAGGTCTGGCTGAGAAATGGGTAAATCCTCAAGTGCTTTCCCAGCTGGGCAAGGAGCTTGTGTTCTCACAAGACTATGTTGTAAACTGAGGCAGTGCTGAGGTGGTTTTGCATAAGCCAGGAGCTAGGCAGGCTTTGTGGTGAGTGGGAAAACCAAAGGTGTCCTTGGGATCCGTAAGGAGAACCACCATCATCTCTTAAACCCTGTGACTAAACCCAGTGCTGGCGAGTGGGGTGTGAAGGATTTGTTTGGGTGCAGTGGCTTTGTTTTAGGTGGTGGCCCAAGGAGGTGCCACAAGTGCTCCAGCAGAGACCTCCCTTGGTCTGTGTGGGTGTTCCACGTGCAGCAGCTCATGCTGTCATACCCAGGCCTGGGTGACACCAAAGCAGGTGCTGCAGCTCTCCTGGAATTCAGAAGAGCTGGAGGAGGTGGCTGTGTGTGAACAGCTTAATGGGAGGCTGAAAGGAAGAGAGTCTGAGAAGTGTATTTGTCCAAAGACCACAGGTGTGGTTGGTCCCGAGTGGCCTCTGTAGTGCTCATCTGCGGAATGATTTCTGAGCAACTTTTTTACTGTGATCTGATTCCAGAACTTTCTTTACAGACCCCAGCAAAGGTTTAGTGAGGATGGGAGCTGTCTCCCTGTGGCCATCCTCCTTTTTTCCCCAGCCTGGCATGTTACCTTGCAATCTGCTCAGTTGACCTGGTTTCTGTGTGCTTGCTCAGTCAATAGTCCTGTTATGTAGACTGGGTTTTATTTGATTTGAGCTCGGGCTCGTGCCTTGGGCGGGGATCTGTGCTTGTGTGCCTCTTGCAGGTTTCCAGTTTGCCCTGGGAGGACAGAGCTGTTGTGGACAGATGCGGAGCAATATCCCAGCCTGCTCCTGAGGACAGGCATCCAGGGCAGCATCCAAAGCCTGAATACGGGCAGAACCCTTCTGCTCAACCCAAGAGCTGTTATCAGCGCTGGAAAAGCTGGGCCCTGGGCTGTGAATGAAAAGCCAGGGCTGGGGTGGATCCAAGGAGTATCAGTGCCTTTGCCAGTGGCTTGGCCTGGCTGCCATCCCTGGTGCTTGGGCTGCTGTCCTCTGCTGGTCACAGAGGAGGTGTTGCTCTGGACATCCTGATGTGCCCAGGCTTGCACGGAGGCAGGGAACACTTGTGCACATGGATATCTGCCCCTCTCCTGGGATACATGTCCTGCTGCACTGGTGCTCGGAATGTTCCAGCAAGTGGGACCCAGTATTTTGGGGAGTGAGCTTTGGATGCAGCTTGCCTGGAGAACCTCTGTGCTTCTAATCTTCCATAGAAGCCATTCTGATGGGACAGCTGCTCTCTGTGTGTCCTGAATATCCTTGCATGACAAAACTGGGAAATAGTGCCCTTTTGAGAAGTTCAGATACCAACAGTTTGGCCTCATCTCAAACTGGAAAAAACGTGGATCCAGCCAGGACTGTTGCTGGTGGCCGCTGGCTCCACTGGGTGGTGAACACCCTGTGCCTTTCTTCTTCCTGGTGCTCATCCATCTGCTGACATAGCTCAGGAGGCTCGAGGAGGTGCTTTGGCAGAGGTTGGTCCTTGCCCTGAGCCAGGTTCTCCCCAGTCACCTCCTTGAAAAGAGCTTTGCACTGGCGTTGGGCTCTGTGAAGACGCCGTCCCTGCAGAGAGACCCTTCCTGCCTTTGCCTTCACACAGAAGGTGGTCTTGGAAGCGCTGTGGCCCCAGGTGCAAGTGGCAGGAAGGCAATGTCACCTTGGACCAACTTCTCCTAAGTCATTCTACCTCTGGGAAAGCTCTGTGAGCTCCTGGTTGGCAGATTGGAACCTGGAAGTTTGTCAGAAAGGGGCAACTTAGTGGAGAAGGCAGCTGGTACCCTCTGTCCTGGTGGATGCTGGTCCTGGGGACCCAGGCTGCAGGCTGAGTGCAGCTCTGCCTCGCCCTCAGCACCTTTGCTGAGTCTCTAATGGGGCCAAGCTGAGCCAGCAGTGGGAAATACTGAGTCCAGGGAAGCTCTGCAGCACGTCACTGGGTACATGACAGCTTCCTGGTGCAGAGCCTTCCTGGATGAGTGGAGTGGTTGATGTGCTCAGTCCTGCTGCTCCAAGGAGGTCACCTGGCTTCCGCCTCTCATCCTTGCTTTGGGACAGCAGTTTTGTCCCTTTGGCAGGATGCTTGGGGCATTTCTGCTCTGGAAAAGCCTTTCCTTCAGCATCCTGCCATGGCCACCAGCATCCATCCTCCAGAGAGCAGCCTGCAGTGGGCACCAGCACCCATCTCTGTTAGCTCCCCTTGCAGATTCCCAGTGCAAGGTGATGGTGCTGGGCTGACTGCCCAGTGCTGGGAAGGGTAGACTTGCCCTTGCCCCACTCACCGGCCATCTTCAGGCAGAAATATGTGCCCGTGAAACACCTCAGGAGGCTGTGGGATAGGCAGAGGTCATGGACCCTCAACCCTGAAGGCTGGAACTACGGCGAGATGCTGCTGCTGCTTCGTGCCAGGAGGCACCGGAGGGGTGTCCTGCTCACCCAGGGGAAGCCACGCGGGAGAAGAAGGGTGCTGGGGAGTGACGCCCTCTCCTCCCGGTGGGCCGTGGGCACCGTCGCTTTCATTTCGCTTCTCTTGCTCAGACGGTAAATCTCGCCTGACGGGGCAGGAAGAGGCACCGGGAGGGGGAGGAGGCACCGAGGCGGCAGCAGCGCTGCCGGTTGGAAACCTCAGCGCTTCCTCCCGGCAGGGTGCCTTTCCCGCGGCGCCCAGGGATGCTGCCCTGACGCCCGCATCCCCGGGCAGGTGACCCCGCGGTCCCAATCATGGCTGTGTCCCCGGGAGGGATCCCCGCTGAGCTGCAAGGTAAGCATCGCCCGCCGCCGCGCTGCCGGGGCATCGCTGCCACATGGAAAGCACCCGTACGGGGCCTGCTTGGCCCAAATTTGCCTCGCTGAGGTTGGCAGAGCCACTTTCGGGTCCCTCAGCAGCAGCAGCTGAGGTTCAGGGGGGTCCGAGCAGTGTCTGGGGGTTTCTCTTGTCCACTAAATTCATTTGCCTGAGGATGGAGCTTGGACCAAGAGCATCCCCAGATAACCTGGCTCCTTAAGGATGGGATTCTGCACAGCTCAGGCTGCCGGGTTTGTGGGTGCAGCTTGGTGCTGCTCAGTCCCATGGGCTTGGGTTGCTCTGGCCAGCTGTGGGGCCCCAGCAGCTCCCCAGGAAGGCACAGCCTGCAGCTCAGCATGGGGGGTGCAAAGTACCACTGCTCACAGCCTTCTCTTGGCTGACTGCAAAAGGCCACAGGTATCTCAGGGTCCTTCAGCCTCATCAGCCCCCCACCCCAAGGCTTGCAGTGAGGTGGGAAGGAGCTGGGTCACCGTGTCCCCACAGCCTCAGGTCCCAGCTCTACCAGGGTGGGTCCCTGGGGACGCGTGGCTCAAGCCGCTGGACCCGCGGGGCTCGGTGTCATTGTGAAAGCCTGGTTTGCTCTGGTGGACAGCTGTGGTTTTGGTTCTGTTTCTCCCAGTGAGAGGCATGAATCAGGCAGGCAGGGAGGAGGTGGTGCTCAAGGCAGGAGCGATGCTCACACTGGCCCGGTGGCCGTGGGACTGACCAGTCTGTGAACTTGGGGAGGTTGGCACCTGTGACCACCCTGTCTGCTCTGTGGAGAGGAAGGACTCAGGTGACCCGTTGCTCCCCAGTGGTAAATTTGGAAAGGAAAGAAGAGAAATCAGGACTCTCTTGTCAGTCAGTGCCAGCTCCCAGTGGGTGAGGCAGCATGGGCAGTGTGAACCAGTGACCCCAAAGGCCTGTGCTTGGTTTGAGGCTGTGGCAGAAGATGGGGAGGTGGGTGCATCACCCGAGCAGCAAAGGAGGCCCACAGCTGGTGAGGCATGTGGCTTGTCTGAGAGCAACCAGGGCCTGGCTGTCAGCTGTGGAGGGAGAAGAGATGGTTCACTTGGGGGCAATATCCCCAAGGGCCCCAGGGTGTGTGGGAGAGGACCAAGGTGACTTCAGCCACCTCATTTCATGCGGACATTGGTCTTTTCAGAGGGCATCACCGCCTTCCTGGGGACAAAGAAGGTGCTCCTGGTGCTGAGCATCCAGCTGCAGGTGAAATCCAAGTATGACGACTTTGTCTTGGTACGTGCAGAGTCCAGCCTGGTTCCCGCTTCCCTGGTTTCCTCAGGAAGCTGCTTTATGGCTGCAGTGAGGGACAGGGGTGGCTCCCGTGTCACCATGGTCCCTTGTCACACTTTGCCTAGGTCCTGACACCCTGGCGAGCCTATGTGCTGCCTGTGATGCTGCCAGTGAGGGTGAGTGCGGGGACCCTGTGCCACAGTACAGCCCTGTGGCTCCTGGGGGGGCTTGGGGCACTGGGGTGAGTGACCCCTGAGTCACCTGGGCCACTGGGTCTGGGAAGCCCTTGAGAGCAGGATGAGGAAAGGGATGGGGGAAGGGGAGGGAGTCTTTTTCTGGGGCTGGTGAAGGGTGGGAGCAAGGCCAAGCACTGCTTGAGGCATGGGGAAGTGTGGGAGTTGGGGGACACCCTTGCGTTTCCTTTCTCCATCAGCACTGGGGTTGATCCTGCTGCTCTCACCCACAGGTTCACAGCAGCTTCAGCTTCCTGGAGGTGAGGGAGATGACGGTCCAAGAGCCCAGTGTGGTGAGTGGCACCAGCACCTGGGACAAACCCAGCCTGGGCATTACCCCACCTTCTGCCCACTGCCCCGTGGCAAACCCTGGTCCGGAGTCCACCACGGGGTCTGGGGGTGTTCTGGTCCCCTCGTGCACATTGAGGGTCAACAGTGTTGATCCCTGAGAGCTCCACAGGCTATTTGGCCCTGTTCCTTCCCTAAAGAAATCCTCTTACAGCCTCGTTGGGGTATTGCCCAGGAGCTGGGGGTGCAGGGAGGCACCCAGGGGTGCTGGGTGGGTGCCAGCCCTTCTTCCCCTCTGGCATCCACGGACAGTGCCCAGCCATGGCACCTCCCACTGCGCAGGGACAAGGTGACAAACGGCTGCAGGCTTAACAAGGTGAAGACAAATTTAGCAGGAGGGTGTTTTAAACCCCGTTAATCCTCTTACAGAGAGGCGGGCACCTAGGGCAGATGTGGCAGCGGGAAACATGGAAGAGGGGAATTGGATATCAAGGCTTGGACGTACTAGCCGAAACAAGGCTGTGGTCTTTGCCAACCTCCTGTCTGGTCCTTTCTAACATCCTGTCTGGCTTTTTCTTGTTAAAGCATCATCAGCCACCACGGCCTCAGCCTCCACATGGGGTTTCTGCTGCTCAGCAGGCTGCGTGGCGGAGCTGTGGGAGAGAACTGAAGGAGCTGGGCAGAGGCACAGGGGTGCAGGGGGTTGAAACCTCAGGGTGGAGGGGGGCGAGACATCTGACTGGGATGTGGAAAGCGCAGGGATTGTTAATGTGCAGGCAGTCCCACGCTCTCCTGCCTCCACAGCCCTGGGCACTGGCGGAAGCGCCGTCCTCGCGCGATGCCAGCAGATAATTGTCATCTTGCTCCCACGCCTCAATCAGCGCGTAATTAAATCAGGGAGCGTGTTGCCATGGGATTTTTTTTTTTTTTTCTGGTAGGAACCATAAAAAAGCCCCAAACCTGGATTAAATAAATTCAAGGAGGAAACCTCCATCCTCCAGCTGTGGCTGCTGCAGGCAGAGACAAGGCTGTTCTCACCCCACGGCATCAGGCTGCCTCTGCATCAGCTTAAGTTGAATTTTCAGGAGGTTTATGCCTTATTCTGGCACACTAATGTATTTTATCCTGAATTCCTGGTGCTCACAGCATTCCCTGCGCTTATGATGCTCCGGCTGGGTTGGCAGCGAGGAGCTGATGGCTGTCACCATTGTGTCTGGGGGCTTGGGGACGCTGTGTGCTGCCAGCTCGCTCAGGCATCTCTCGTCCTTTGGACCCTGCAGGTTGTCATAGAAACATATGCAGCATCTTACGCCTTCCGGTTCATGTCCTTGGATGATTTGGAGCAAGTTGTTATCCATGTCACCATGTCACTTAAGAAGGTCTTTCCAGACTCATCCCTTGGGTAAGGGTCTTCTGCTCCTCAGGAGTGGTTGTGTAGGTACCAGAGCAACCCCTTCGCCCAGAAAAGCCCCAAATCATAGAATCCTGGAAGGGTTTGGGTTGGAAGGAACCTTAAAGATCATCTCGTTCCAACCCACCTGCCATGAACCGGGACACCTGCAGCTAGAAAATCCCAGATATAGGATGGGTGCACAACAGTGTTTTTAGCAGGAGTAAAACACATGGATGGAGGGAAGACCCTGCTCCCTGACCGAGTATTTCTGGCCACCCTACACACAAGGGTTGTAGCTAAGCATAAAGTGGTGGGGATGCTCTCCTGGCCCATCCTGACACACCCCTCTGCTGCCTCCCCAGGACGCTGCTCAAGAACTGCCCCCCCAGCCTGTACGAGAGGATCCAGCAGATCACAGACTCACTGGAGGAAATGCTGCAGAGCAACCCCGGGCCTTGTGGTAAGTGCTGCCATAACCCACCTCAGGCAGGACCAGGAGCACCCTGGGGACCGTTCCAGCCCTGCATCCATCAACACCAGCTCTGCTGACAGCCCCCACCTCTGCTGGCAGGGCACCTGTGGTGGCTCTGGTCAGATGGAGCCCTGCTACTGGGGTCTGCTGTCCACCAGCCCACCCCGTCCCATGGGGCAGGAGCAGGTTTGAGGGGAGGTAGCTCCCCAGGAAGGAGCAGGACAGCAGGCAATGGTGTTCAGTATCTGCCTGCAAGGACCTGTAGCTGTGCATGCTTCTACCCACCTCACACAGCACTGCTGCAGAGCCAGCAGCTTTTCCTGTAGCCTGATCTGGAGCAGGATACCTCCATTATCACCTCAGCAATATGCCTGGCCTGGTATGCACATGGATCAAGCAAAGCAAGCCACAGCTCCCATTTTGGGGCTGACAGTAGATCTCTCTCCTCTTTGAGGAGGGAAGGGGGAGCCCTCAGCATCCCTTCTGAGTCCCTGTCATCCCTCTCCTGTTTCTCACTCTCCCCAAAGTTCTCCTCCCTGTTCCCATGGGAGGGTCTGCCCCCAAGACTGCCTCTCTTCGCAGGGGGGTTTTCAGAGACCTACGCTGCTCTGTGTGACTACAACGGCTTTCCCTTCCGCGAGGAGATCCAGTGGGTAAGCTGGTCCATCCCCTGGACGGAGGCAGTGGCAGCGTGCCACTTGGTGGGCAGGGAAGCAGGTCATGGGTGCCTCATGGAGCTGCTGGGGCTGGGGCAGCCCAGATCTGGGAACCGCAGCTTTGCCTGGCTTGAGTGCCCCCTGCTCCTCGGAGGGCTGGAATCAAAGTGCGGGTGGGAGCGGGGTGCCTCGGGCCGGGTTGTTTCCCAGACTGTGACCTAAGGGGAGCCCTTGGAAATCTGGGACCTTGCTGGGTGTCCTAGTAGAGGAGAACCCTGCTGGGACCCAGCCATAGCAGGACCTGCTGTCCCCCCTTCCTCTGGACACTGATCCCAGCCTCCCTCTCCACACACCCTCGCTCCCACCAGCCTGGGGTGCGTTGCCTTCTGACCATTCCCTGCAGAAGCTGTCCGAGACTCACCAGTCTGTCCCATCAAACTGGGACGTGTCCTCCTGCCAGCCAGAGCACTGGGGAAGGTTTTAGGCTTTGGGTTTAGGCAAGGGATTCCCCAGAAGGGATTCCCCAAGGGCTCAGCTCCCCCCAGCAGCACCAGGCACCTGAGCCCTCCTCGGGACCCAGTGCTGAGCCTGATCCATGTGTCCATCCCTCTGGGAAGGACGTGGACAACATTTACCACAGCCAGGACTGCCGGGAGTTCAACCTGCTGGACTTCAGCCACCTGGAGAGCCGGTGAGTCCCCCAGCCATGCCGCCTGCAGTGTCCCATGCCATACCAGCACTCATCCTCATTCTCCCTGTCCCTCTTGGGGGGCCCAACAGGCTCTTCTGCCCTTGTTAGAAGCTTTTATAGCTTACACGCTCCGGGGATGCCACATCTGCAGCCTGACACTCCCCTGCACCAAACACGCTGAGCCCCATCCCATGGGGCAACAGCTGAGGGTCCAGGCAGCCTCTCTGCTCATTTTTAACTCTTAGGTCAGCCTGGGAGCTGTTTATGGGGCTGAAAACCCAACGTCACGGAGGCTTCTCGCAGCTCGTGGCTGTCAGGTGTTTCCCTATGCAAAGCAGCCGGTGCTGCTCGCCACCCCGAAACTTGCACTGCTCCCTACCAGCCCCCCCAGATGTCTGTCATAACCTTGTTATCACCTGATTATAACCTGATAGTGGGGCTGTGAGCTCCAGCTCTGCCTGGAGTTCTCCCTGTGGGGCTCAGCCATGTCTCCATCCCAAGAAAGATGGAGCAAGGGCTCAGCTCTCAGGGGAGGCAACTGCCAGGCTGGGCTGCAGTGAGTCAGAGTTCTGGGTTCAGTGTTTTGGGGAACAGAGGATCCGTGTTCAGCTGGCCAGAAAGGAGACGGTTTTAGAGACTTCTTTGGACGAGGAAGTAAAAAAGAAACTTGTTTCCACTCAAGCAAAACCTGTGGTGTTGCTCACATGAGAGCTCAGAGTTAAAAAGAATTTAAAACCCCGAGGTTTAGATAGAAGCATGCAAATATTTTGATTCATTTTATTTTCCCCAAGGGAATAATCTGGGGAAGGTGACCTGTACCTGTGGGTTGCTTCAAACCCGCAGTCCCCAGTCCTGTTCTGTTGAAGGTTGTGCTGGGGCACGTGGAGGTTGGGTGTCTTGGAGCATCCCAGGGTTGGGTCAGCGGAAGCATCTCAGGTTTGGATGTGTTGGGGCATCACAGGATGGGTGTGCTCTGGCATCCTGGCTGTCTTGGGGCACCCCCCAGCTGGGTGTTTTGGGTCACCCATTTGGGACCAGCCTTGGCTCATCCTGGCCCTTGCCTCCCTCATCCCTGTCACCCTGCAGGGACGTGGCGCTGAGTGTCGCTGCCTTGTCCTTCAACCTGTGGTTCACCAAGCTCTCCTGCAAGGACTTCAGGCTGGTGAGTGCCGGTGCCGTGGCTCTGGGTGCACTGGAGGTGGCCAGGTTCCCAGAAAGACTTTCTTCTTCCCTGCCAGAACCAGGAGATTTCAGAGCAGCTGCTCTACATGCTCAGCAAATCAGTGACATTGGAGGAGCTGGTGCTGGAGAACAGTGGGTTGAAGGCGTAAGTGAAGGTGTTGCAAGGCAGCGATGAGCAGGGTCTTGGCAGCCTGGTGGCATGGTCTGTAAGGCTACAGGGCTGGTGGCTGCGTTTCCTGGAGGTGTCCAAACCTTGCTCAGATGGGTGACCCTTCTCCCCACAGTGACTTTGTGCAGAGGATGGCCCAGGCGCTCAGCAGCCATCCCAACTCTGTCCTGCACACCATCAACCTCGCTGGCAACCAGCTGGAAGACAGAGGTACTCAAATCCTGGGCTGGGATGAGTTTACACCCACAAAAACTGATGTTCAGCTCCAGATCCCACCAGCAGCTGCCTCCTGTCCTGGAGGCTGCAGCTCAGGGAGGGATGGACACCTAGCTGTGCTGGCACAGCCATTCAGGGCTCTCTGCTCTCATCAGGGGTCACTGCCTTCAGCCAGCACGTGGAGAAGAGTCCCAAGGGCCTGCAGAGCCTCAGCCTGGCCAGGACAATGCTCACAGCCAAAGGTACAGCCCAGGTGCCCTTGCCCGACTCCACAAAAGGAGTGCCGGGGAGGGGCTGCAGGGACACCCTGGAAAAGGCATCTTTGTGGATGCGATGTCCTGCTGCCCCAGCTGGAGGGAAGCTCCCTTGCTCTGCTCCCCGGCTCTCCCCAGGGCAGGGGGCCTGTAGCCATCCATCTCTCCCACTCTCTTCGAGCAGGGGTGAGCATGTTATGCAAGGCCCTCGCAGATAACAAAGCCATTGGATTCTCCCTCCGGCACTTGGACCTCTCTGGAAACCCCGGCACGCTGGCTGGGGATGACATCAGTGTGAGTACACGCGCTGTGATGGGCTGGGGTGACATCACTCTGTCCCCAGTGCGGTTTGGATGGCTTTGGTCTCTGCTGGTCTGTGCCCTGCCCTGCAGCACCCCAGGGATGGGGATGTCACGGCTGCAGCACCCCCCTGCCTGCCTGGGAGCACCTGGGGACACCCTGGGGACATCCCCTTGTGGGAGTGTGGGAAGTGCCATCTGGAGCAAGGATGTATCCCGTGAGAGAGTGGGTTCCTGTGTGCAGGATTCACCCCTGTGCTCAGCAGGAGGGAGGAGACAGGCTGGAGCTGGGATTCCAGGGCTGCAGGGTGCTGGGTGGGGGGGTGGGATTCAGGGGCAAAGCTGCTGAGCCCCCTCTGCTCACAGAACCTGCAGAGTCTCCTCCGCCGCTGCCACTCGCTCTCCCACCTCAGCCTGGCTGGCACAGACTGTCCTTTGGATGCTGTGAGTACCACGCAGGGGGTCCTGGCCATGAGCCCTGCCCTCAGTCCCCCTCCATCCCCGGGCTGTGTGAGGGGCTGCAGCACCTCTGGGTCCTCCTCCACATGGCTCACATCCCCCCCTGGCAGCTCTTTGGAGCCCTGGTCCATGGATCCCACACCAGCCTCATCCACCTGGATCTCTCCAAGAACGTGTACTCCCACAAGTAAGCCCTGGGGTGGCCTGAGGGGGCCGTGGTGCCCAAGGGATGGCTGGTGCTGGGTTGCAGATGTTGCCATGTTGTGCCCATCCTTTTCAGGAGGGTGAAAACCATCTCCCCTGACATCAAGGAGTTTTTCAGCCAGGCCTGCTCCCTCAGGCACGTCTCCCTGGCAGGCACCAAGCTGCCAGCCGATGTCGTAAGGTGTGTCTGGGCTGAGGGGAGTGGATTTGGGGTGAGCACAGCCCGGGGAGGCCTTGCTCAGGGCTGGTGGGGAGGATGGATGGAAGGGGCTGTGAGAGGCAGAGCTCTGGGAAGGATGCCTTCTCCAGCATCCCACTCCCACTGCCTGGACCGCTGGGGGTGCCCCGTAACACATCCTGGTGCCCCCATTTCTTGCACTGATGGGGGCCTTTGGTGGCTTTTCCAGGGCATTGCTGCAAGGGCTGGCAGACAACAGTCACATCAGTGACCTGCACCTGGACCTTAGCAGCTGTGAGGTGAGGGCCCAGCAGACATGAGCACCACCCCTCCAGCCAGGGGGTCCCACTGTGGCAGCGTGGGCAGGTCGGTGCCCTGTCTGACCTCCCCGACAGCAGGATCTCGTTGGCAGGGCTCCCTGCCTCCCCTTGTACTGATGTCTTGCTGTTTCTTCCAAGCTGAGATCAGCGGGGGCCCAAGTCATCCAGGATCTCATCCCCGATGCCAGCTCCATCAGTGACCTGGACTTGTCTGACAATGGTAGGTTGCTTTTTCCCAGCCTGGGAGAAGATTTGCATCTCCCAGACCTGCATGTCCAGTCACCGTGGGCTGTTCGGCAGAGGCCAGCTCAGCCCCAGCATCTCAAGAGCTCGAGAAATCACCACCTCATCAGCTTGTTATGGCTTTTTACCCCTGAAACCAACATCTCCTCTGCCTTCCACATGGCAGACAGTCCTCCTATGTGCTCTTCTCCCTCTGCTGATGTCCTTCCCAGCATGCCAGGCCTCTTCCATTACCTTTCAGCACTGCATCCTGTGTGGGCAGCAGGATGCTTTACTGAATCTCCGGCACAGGGAGTGGGGTGATTTCTTTATACCCTCCCGCCTCAGGGCTTGTCAAAATTTCTCATTTCACATCTTTGCTGATACAATCCTCTTCAATTCACTGAATCTGAAGTGGTCTCGTGTCGCTGGCTCAGGGTTTGAAGCACTGAGAGGGTTTCCCTGGGCAGAAACTCTGCCCACCTCTCTGCAGGTGTTTGCAGCCTCTGCACAAGGTTGGCAAACCTTGTCCCTGCTGTGGCCTCCAAAGCCATGGGCAAGTGATCCTAATCATCACAAACATCACCTCTGCCAGTTGTTAATTTCACCTAGAAATGTCACTTCTCAGAGACCCCAGCTCTGCACAGGTCTTCAGCCTCCTTGGGGAAGCCAGGAAGAGAGATCTTCCCTGAGCATTTCCAGCATCCCACTGTGGCAGCTTGGTGGCTCTGCAGGTCTCCTGTGAGGGACCACCTTGGTGCCACCTCCGTGGGTTTGTTGGAGCATCTTGGTGGGAGCCTCCCATCTCCTGCAGGCTTTGACCCTGACATGGTGACACTGGTGCTCTCCATTGGCAGAAGCAAATCCATCAGGCACGTCTCCCTGGGGAAGAACTTCAACATCAAATCCAAGTGAGTACAAAGCAGCAGCACCCAGGCTGGGAGCCATCCTGGAATGGCACACCCACCGTGACTCTCTCTCCCCATCAAAAGCCCGTGGGCTGGTAGGAATTGCCTGCCCATCCTGGCTGCTCCGACACAACGGAGAGGGGCACCACTGCCAGCACCTGGTGCCGTGTCAGAGATGGGTCATGGCCCAGGCAAGAGTGGGAGGGAGGACAGAGCTCTGCCAGCTGCCTCTGTGGCCCCGGGGCGTGCACAAGTAACCCCCACACACACCATCTCTTCCGCAGGGAAGGTCTTTTGGATGTCCTGCACCGCATTGTCCAGCTCACCCAGGAGGAGGATTGTGTAAGCCCAGCTTGCCCTCAGCCACCCCAACCATCCCATCCATGCTCCTGGTCATGATCTGCCACCGCTGTGCAGCCTCCACGCTGGGGTGCCATCCAGATCCCTCCCGCACAGGCTGGGAGCAATCCTCCCTCTCTCCCACTGCCATTCGAGTCCTTCCGCTTTTATTTCCTTCAGTCTGAAGCAGATGCTCAGACAGAGAAGTGGGAGCTGTTCCCGTTCATCTGGGAAAACGGGAGCCTGTGTCTGGCTAAAGGCATGGAGGAGACACTTGGTGTAACCTGGATTCAGCACTGCTTTCCCAAAAAACCCTCTCTTTTCTCCTTGCTGCCTGCCAGGCATCTGAGCTAAATCCAGCCTGGTGCCTAAGCGCTCATTGCCCTCCTCTCTCTTGGGGTTCAGCATCACTTGGCCTCTCCAAAACCAGCACCAGCCCAGAGGCTGCTGGACAGGGATGGAGGCTGTGTCTGAAGGGTGACACACACGTTGGCACACGTCCTGGCCACCTGTCCCCCTCCTTGTCCCTTTTCCAGCCTCTCCAGTCACTGTCCGTGGCTGAATCGCGCCTCAAACTGGGAACCAACGTCCTGCTGAGTGCCCTGGGCAGTAACACCAGCCTCGTCTCCCTGGACATCAGCGGCAATGCCATGGGGGACACGGGGGCCAAGATGCTCGCCAAGGCCCTGCAGATCAACACCAAGCTCAGGTAGCAGCAGCTCCATAACACCCTGTGAGTGACCCTGTGCCAGGTGGCCCTGACAGGATGGTTGTGATGCTGATGCCATCACAGGAGGCTTCTCATGGCTCCTGGTCGCCATGGATGCGGTCCTGGACCACTCCTGGTACACGGCTGGGTGCTATGACTGTATTTTGCACCCATGGCAGTCATCTGGCAGGGAACACGTGAAGGGCAAGAGAGCAGCTCAATGCCTGCCCTGGTGCTTGCCAGCTCTTTTCCAGGTCCTGCACAGCCCGGTGTGCTGCAGACACACCTTTGTGGTCATTGCCCTCACCTCATGCTCTGCCATCAGTTCCTAAAATGCCATTTTTTGACCACATTGTGTACACAAAGCCAAGGCAGGGGTGTCTGCAGAGGACAGGGAATGGTGTTCAGCCAGGGCTGTTCCTCTGGGAAACGTCTGTCCCTGCCCACAGGATGGTGCCTGAATGTGTCCTCCCAGCCCTTCACTCCTTCCAGGCACCCACCTAGTTTATAGCTCCTTGCAAAGTCTAAGCTTAGGTTCTGGATACTGAAAACTGTAGTTTTTAACCCCGTTTTTAGGCTCTCTGATGCCCGCAGTCAGCCTTGGGCTGACTCTTGCTGGCACCCACCTCAGGGCGTTGTGGGTGTGGGCAGGGCTCACCCAGGTCCTTCTTTTTGCAGGACTGTGGTTTGGGACAGGAACAACACAACTGCCCACGGGCTGCTGGAGGTGGCTCAAGCTTTGGAGAGGTAAGGAAGGAGCCTCTTGGTCCTCCTGGCTTGCTACCGCCATGCAAAAGAGCCTCTGTCACCAGCATGTCACTGTCCCTAGGGCCTTTTCTCCCCTTGAACAGCAAGGCCATCACACAGTTTCATACATGTCCCAAGGGAGCTGGTTCACAGCTCTGGCCTTGCAGCCAGCAAAGCAACCTGACACCCATTTGGTGATGGCACCCCCATCACCAACCTCAGGGACTCTGCTGGGCTCTGCATCCCAGCCAGCACGGCCTCATGTCACCCAAGGAGCCCCCAGTGAGCATGGGGGGATCTGCTGCTGGTGGTGATGTGATGCTCCTCTCCTCCCTGGCCACGACAGATGGGTAGAGCTTGTCCACTTGCTGAGCACACCCACCTCCAGGTCTGGTGTCTGGCTGTGCAGATCTCTGGAGGTCTGAAGAAAGAGGGGTGCATGGAGAGCCTGGGTGGGTGGTCACTGCCACCCCAGCAGGGTTTGCTACGGCCAGAGTTTGGCCATCCCTATCTCCAGGGCTGGACCTCGGGACAACGTCCAGGCTACCGCTGGGTGGGCTCTGAACCTGTGTCACGTCTAAGGGAACACGAACAGGGCGGATGAGCCCTGGGTGCAGCAGCACCTGCTCACCCCACTCTGCCTCACAGGAATTACACGCTCAAGTCGATGCCGCTGCCGATGAGCGACGTGGCGCAGGCCTATCGCAGCAACCCCGAGAGGACGGAGGAGGCCGTGCACAAGGTGGGGCGATGTGGGCTGAGGGATGCAGGGCCAGGTGCCACCATCACTGCTCATGGCCTCTTGCCTTTGCAGCTCCAGTCCTGCCTGACGAGAAACCAGCTGCGGCAGACGCTGCCGGCGCAGACCTTCCGGCTGCAGCAGGGCATCCTCACCACTTCTTCTGAACAGGTTTGATGGACAAATTACTGCATGGGGCTGCTCCTCCCCTGCCCAAAACGACCCTGGCTTGCTCATATGAGCTCTTGCAAGCAGCAAAACTCCCTTTTAACCTTTCCTGAGTAGGCAGAGCAGATTGGAGGAATGGAACAGGTTGCTCAGAGAAATTGTGGATGCCAAATCTCTGGAAGTGTTCAAGCCCCGATTAAACTCAGAGCAACCTGGTCTAGTGGAAGGTGTCCCTGACCATGGCAGGGGGGTCGGAATGAGAGGACCTTTAAGATCCCTTCCAACCCAAACCATTTCATGGTTCCATGGTGAGGGTGGGGGCGGATGGAAAGCAGATCTCCTGGAATCCTGCTGGTTGCATCCATGCATTTCATGCGTGTGCACTGCTGAGATAACTTGCTGCTACGCTAACCTATACAGTGTGTTCCTGCCCCCTGTGCACTCTTGCCAGCAAATCCCTGGTTATTAGGCAAGGATGCTCTGGGAGGCTGTAACCTGCCTGTGCCGCCTCCGAGCACGCTCTTCTCTGGGAAAGTCATGGCAAGGAAGGGAACTGGCAGTGCTGCTCCAGCGTCGGCACATGACGCAGCCTCTCTGTGCTCCAGATGGTGAATGAGATCTGCCTGAGTGTGCAGAAGCACGTCGACATCCTCAGCACCTGCACAGGCAGGGAGGTGGAGACAGACATCCTCTGCGCTGAGGAGGCCATCAGGAATGCCAACCTCTCCGTCAGCGTGAGTCCACCGGCCGGGAAACCCCCTCAGCTCACCCGGCATCCATTCGGGATCGAAGCGGGGCATTGATTTGTTAACGACGTCATTAACCGGCAGCCAGGGAATTCCAGAACGCAACAGATGCACAACACCGAGCACTTGCAAGCATTAAAAAACAGCTGAGAATTTCTGAATTCCCCTCTAGAACAAAGATCGAAATGTTCTTAGTCCCCTCACCCCAGAGACACACAGCTGTGTGCACAACCCCCTCTGCCTCTGGCATCCCATGCTCACACATCCCTCCTTGGGAGGGATGGGTGCTCCGGCTGTGAGCACACCCTGCAACCCACAGATGCCCACACTGGTGAGAAACCTCCTGAATCCCTGAGGGGCCCCTTCCTGGGGCACCTTCATCCCGCCCCAGCAAGGAGAATGCTCCATCAGCCTGTGACAAAATCCCTCATGTTGGCTTGGCAGCTCCTGGCTCTGTCAGACCTGGTTTGATCCTCCTGGTCTTGGTTCTCTCTCCCCATGGCACCTTTTCCTCCTCCTCCTCTACTTCTCTTCAAACCACCTCCTTTTGCCTTTTCCCCAACTCTCTGGCACCCCCAGTAAGTAACCACTCTCTGGTTACTTAATCTGGCAGAAACAGGACTTAAGAGGACAGTACTGATGTTGGAAAGGTGGTGAAAGGGTAAGGGTCTCCCTGATGCAGGTAGCAGCGCAGTGGGGTGCAAGAGGGGAAGGAGAGTCAGTGGGTGGTGGGAGGAAATTGAGGAGACACAGAGACTGTGAGGGACAAGGATGCCCAAACTTGGCCCAGCAAAGCCAAAAAATCACTGGGTCTCCCCAGCTGATGCGGGTGATGCTCTTCCATGGGGCAGGCATGGATGCAGGCTGTGCATGGAAGTATGGGAAGAGAAGATGAGGTGACATGGGATGATCCACACCATCTCTCTTCCCATGTCAGATCCTGCCCCTCTTGTACGAGGCGGGAAACACCCCGTACCAGAACAGCAAGCTGCAGCACAAGCTGGAGTGTCTCACGGAGGAAGCATCACAGACCTGCAGCCGGGAAATCCAGGTGGGCACCCATGGGCAGCACGGGATGTTCATCAGCCTTGCCCATACGGATAAGGGGGATGATGTCTGCTGAAAATCACGTGAATCCTGATAGGAGAGACACTGAAACCTTCCCTTCCCTCTGCACACCTCAGGCGATCATGCAGGCAGTGCTGGACACGGCACACGGCCTGTGCCCAGCTGTGGTGCAGAAGAGTGGGGTCAGGGATCAGCTGGTCAGTGCCATGTCGGAGCGGATCTGCCTCCAGGACCACCTCAGCCTCAGCACTGTCCTCGACCAGATGGTCACCGATGTCTTCAGCAAGCTGAAGTGGGTGATGTGCTGTTCTTCCTTCTCACTCAGCCACTGGCACTGATCCACGGGGCCAGAGGAGCGTTCTGGGGGCTCCCTACCAACTTCTCCTCTCCCCACGTTGTGGTACTGGTGTGCTGGGTCCTGCTGCTGTGTTTTCCCAGCTGTGGCTTTGCTTCCTGCTTGGATCCAGTTTGGATGTCTCCCTGGGGTGTGGGGGAGACCCATGGGGTGATGTTCCTGCAGGCAGGAACTGGCCCTGACCATCAACAATGGGATGCACTCGGCATTCTCCATCCCAGCCAGCGCCTGTTTCCATTCCTGCTCGGGCAGCACAGACCCAGTGAGCCGCAGCACGTGTCCTGGGAGCCCCTCTGTGTGCCACAGCCAAGCATGAACCTCCTCAGCAAGGCTCTCCCTTGGGAGGTGCCCCCATGGCTTGCAGGGCTGGTGGGTGCTGGCCCTGAGAGCCCTCTTTCTGCTCCCAGTGAAATCAAGCTGTCCGTCACAGCCGCTGTGGCCGACTGCATCGTGGATGCTGTGCTGGGAGACCTGACCGTCGCCCAGTGCAAACTGGTGAGTGCTGGGGGCTGCCAGCACCTGCAGGAGGGGGATGTGGGGCTGGGATGTAGGAGCGGGTTCTGGGTACCCCAGCATTGTCCAGGCACCTGGACACCAACGCTGTGACCACGGATTTGCAGACTGGGAAGCAGGACAATTCCCACCGGGGCTGGTTTTCCTCCCAGGCAATCCTCTACCGGTGTGGTCACAGCAACATCTGAGCAAAGTCCCAGTGCTGCTGCCGTGTGGTGGGGGCTGCTGGGGTGATGCCAGGCACCGGCCACTCCTGCAGCAGGGCAGCTGCGCTGGGCTGGACGCCGGCTAATCAGGCCTAAATCCGCTCACAAATCCCAGCCGTGGGTAGGGAGCAGAGCAGCACGGAGCACACAGGGCAGCCAAGCACGCTTCAACCCCTGGGATAATTTAAGCGCTTCCTAATGGTTTTAGGCAGAGAGCCTCTCCAGGCAGGGGCTCGACCTCCTGGTGCTGCTGCCGGAGTCGGCTGAGGACGATGCCACCGCGCTGGCGAGGGGCAGGAATCCTCCGGACCTCGCCGCAGAGGAGGTAGGGTCGGAACCCGCTGCCGCCGCGTGATGCCCGCGGTATAACCGCCCTTTATCCTCCTTACCGGATGATGCCGGGCTTAACGCCGCAGCCTCTCCGGTGCATGCACCCCCCAGCACCCCCCAGGGCAGGGCTAAGGCAATTAGTGCTGGCACCGGGAGCATGTCCCTGTGGCAGCCTAGCTGCTTGTACCCTGTCCCACTGCTGCTGCTTTGGGACCTGGGATCCAGTGTAGTGCATGGGCCTGGATGGGGAAGCATCCAGTCCAGCACCGTGGGTAGCTCTGGAGCTGGGACAAGATGAGGGGGTGCAGCCCTGGGAGCCGAGGGGTGATGGAGGGATTGCACCCATTGCCGGGCGAAGCCTGGCTGGCTCCGGCTGCCATGGGATGCCTCTTGGCGCCGCCAGCTTGTCCGTGCCGGAGCTGCCACCCTGCCTCTCTCCCTGCAGTTCAAGATGGCCCTGCGGAGGAGAAACAAGCATTTCAGGAGCATTCGGCCCACGCCAACTGTGAGAAGTAAGGTCACCGTGGAACTGTCCCTCGGCTCAGCGGGGGCCGCGCTGCCTCCGCAGGGCATGGCAGGGGCGGGGGGCTCGCAGCCACCACCTGGGGGTCTCACGGTCAGAGCCCCCCATGATGACGGGCTGAGGGCAGCAGGATCTGGACCCTTCAGAGAGCCTCTCCCAGTGCTGTGACTGGGGTCTGTGGAGGAAGCTCACCTTGACCTCGCTCTTGAGCTGGTTTTGGGCCTCAGCCGGCTCAGTGCCCTCCGGTAGTGGAGTGAATGCCCTGAACTCCCTCCCCACACAGCCAGGCAGGGGTGGAGGGTTTGTCTGGGACTGTGGGTGCCATGGTATCTCTCACAGCCATCCCAGGGTCCACCCTGGGCATAGACATCACCCACTCAGCCAACAACCTCGGGGAGAAGACATTGCCCGTGAGTTTCCCTTGCTGCTGGTGTTGCCCCCAGAGCCCTGCATGCCTGGGAGGGGAGTGAATCTCAGGTGGGGCGCAGACAACGAGCAGCTGGTGGGTGACTCCGCTTTGGCTAAAGCAGAGCTCAGCAGAGCTCGTGCAGACTCCAGCACTGGACACCCCTGTGTCCCCAGGGGACCCCGATGTCCCTGAGCCCCACAGCACCCTGCTGCCCATCCAGAGGGTATGCGCGGGGGGTGAGGAGCTGCCTGCAGAGCAGAACGAGTGTGTGCTCGGGAGTGTGTGCTCGGGAGTGCTGCTGGCCGGGCCAGCGCCGGCAGGGCTCGTGCCGTACCGCTGCTGCCTGCTGCAGGTCTCGGGGCTGGCTGCGGAGCTCGGCTCGGCCCCTGCCTGAGCATCCCCCCCCCGCAATCCCCCTACAGCATCCCCTGCACGCCAGCCTCCGGCGGCGGCGGCGGGGGGATCCATCCCGGGCTGCGCCGCAAAGCCGCCACGCACGCTCCCGGCGGGCACGGCCGCGCTCCCCTCCCCGCGGCGGAGCCAGCGCCCCGCTGACCCTGCACGCGTGGGCGAAGGTGACGGCGTCGGTGATGATGATGATGATGATGGTGATGATGATGATGATGATGATGGGGAGGCCTGGCGAGGCCGGGTGTCAACAGGGACCCTCTCGCCTCTCGTAGGTGTCTCGGAGCTGGAGCCGGCAGCGGGTCGAGACGCCAGCGGGCTCCGAGCTCACCGGGCGCCGCCGTCACTCAGCCCCGCCGCGCCGCCGGCACGCCCTGCCTCCACAAAGGATGCTGAGCCTGCGAGCGGCTCGCTCCCCGCCACGCAGCCCGCCACCGCCACCGGATTCCTTATGGCCCTGCCGACCGCCGGCGAGAAGCTGGAGCATTGCACCAAAGCCAGGCCCCGGCCCAACCGCCGGCACAAGCAGCCGCCCAGCAAGCCCAATGTAAGGGGGGGCCCGGCTGGCAGGGGAGGTGGGGTGTATTCGGTGTGTTTTTCCCATTTTTTTTTCCGCTTGGGTGAATTATTGCGGTCAGTATTTGTTGCATGGGAGGAAAATGAGATGCGCAAAGACGCGGTGGGTTTATTATTCTGCATTTCAGCTGCTGCCGGAGCCTCCTCCTCCTCGGGGG